>CM066322.1:167348323-167448323 GCA_033807775.1 Saussurea involucrata
ACCAAATCCAGGACATGAAGTCGAAATGGCAATTACTTCTACTGTCTTACCGGTGATGAAAAGGTGCGACTATAAGATGTTTCTTAGTTGCAAGCCCCCTACATATTCCGGAGATCGGGACCCGGTCAAAGCAATGAGATGGCTAAAAGAAATAGAAGCCATCTTCAAGACTTGTAAATGTGCTGAAGAAGACAAAGTACTTTATGGAGCTGCGATGTTGAAAGGTGATGCTCTGTATTGGTGGGAGGCTCATATAGAATCAAGAGGAACAGATGTTTATACTACTTTTGCATGGGAGGAATTTGTGTTAGCTTTCACAACACATTTTTGTCCTCAAGCAGCTATTAGACAACTGGAAGAGGAATTTATGAATCTACATCAGAGAAGTTTATCGGTTAGGGATTACACCGCCCTCTTTCTCGAGAAGTCTCGCTTTGCAGAGTACTATGTTGCCACAGAGGCGCTGAAGATGGAAAGGTTTATTTTTGGGTTAAATTCTGAAATCAGAAAGTTAGTGATTGCAACAGGACCTGATACTTTCTCAGCCGCAGTAAATGCCGCGGAGAATGTGGAACAGGATATTAAGAGAGATACTAGTGATAAGAGTGCTGGGAAAAGAAAATCGGAAGAAATGACGCATGATTCAACGGAATACGAAATTCAAAGGTTCGATAGCCACATACCTTTTAGACAACATGAAAAACTATGTCCAAAATGCAACCGCGTACATCAAGGAAATTGTTATGTTGATCCTAGAAGTTGTTATAAATGTGGAAGGACGGGACACATCGCTAAGAATTGTCGCGCAAATCGATTCTGTTTCGTTTGCAATTCCCCTGATCATATTCAATCGGAATGTCCACAGTGCAAAGCACGTCAGGATAGTACAACAGCGAGATTAACGGAAGTTGAATTGGGAAAGGTACAAGGGTCTGAAGCACCGAGAATTCAAGGCCGTGTTTTTCAGATGACGGAACAAGAAGTGGAAGAAAGTCCTGACAAGGTTACAGGTACATCTTTAATAAATTATATACGTGCTAAGGTGTTATTTGACTTTGGTGCAACATGGTTATGGATATTTTCGTGCTTTGTTGTATAATTGTGTTAGAAATATAGATAGATATGGGGTGTCTATTCAGGTAGTTTCTATGGCTTTGATTGAGTTCGAGGTAATAGTGGAAGATAAGTATCAGTACCTTTTTGCTTGACCGAATTCCGGGACGGAATTCTTTTAAGGGGGAGATGTTGTAATAACCAGGTATTTTATTTAATTTAGATTTGGGATTTTTATAAGTCTTTATTTTAGTACTTGATGGAGTTAAGAGTTAAGGGGTAAGTTTTAATTTTTATTAGGGGTATATTTTGGCAAGTGGAACAAGTTTAGGGTTTAGTTGGTAATTATTTGACACCTCATGGTAGCCAAACTGACTTTCTTCTTAAAATGGATGAGGTGTCCTATTTGAAAGTAATATCTCAAAAATACCAGTGTGTGTGTGTGGTTTTCGGTTGAGGGAGAGATCGATAGATAGACTAAAGGAGAAGAAGAAGAAGGAATTGCTGCTGTGATTTTGTACCAACTGAAGTAATCAAGGTAAACAATCCATACCTTTTTGTGTTTTAATTCCTCAAAGTGTTCTTGAAAGGTTGCTAGTTAAGTGTTCAAATGGGTTTTGTTAAAAGTGGATGTTTTGGGAAATTTAAGCATATGGTTAGGTTGTGTTAATGGTCTTAAGCATTTCTGCATCTTTATAGCATCATACATAGTATAAAACTGCAAAAATCTGGGTTTTAGGATGAAACAGTGGACTGAGACATTCATCGGAGTCGCAATAGACGACTGCGACATTCAACGAAGTCGCAACAGTTGGTTGCGACTTGGCATTGAAGTCGCAATGGTCATTTGCGACTTGGCTTGGAATCGCAGTAGTTGGTTGCGATTCGGGTTTGAGATCGCAATAGTGAATTGCGACTTAGGGTGGAATCGCAATAGTGGGTTGCGACTCCAGGGTGGAATCGCAATAGTGGGTTGCGACTCCAGGGTGGAATCGCAATAGTGGGTTGCGACTCCAGGGTGGAATCGCAATAGGGGATTGCGATTTGGTACCGTTCATTGCGATTTGAATTGAGGATTTTGTAAGTTTAAGTGTTAAAAGAGATATTTGGTATTTTATCTGATTTCAGATTCTGTGAAGGATCGACATACGTGAATTATCTTGAAAGAGTTTTTGTGATAAACGCACGAGGTGAGTTTTTACTTTAAAGTATTTTTACTGGAATACATTATGTGAATATTAACTATTTGATGATTTGTATGAATATGTCATACGGGTGTGATTATAATATGTTAAGATATTATAATTACGTGAAGTATTATATGGGAATATAATACGTGGCCGGGCTTTGGACCGGTGTGTTAATTGGCTCGCAACCAATAAATTTGGCCATTGTGGAGGAATAAGGTGGATGAGAGGTACATGATGTACGAGTTTGGATTGGTATTTATATACGTGTAGTACTTGAATGTATATGAAGGATTTTGCATAAATGGTTTTGATACAAAGGATTTACATGAAAGATTTTATAATGATTTTGGGAAAGGACCGTGATTAACTCACTAGACCCGTTTGGTCTAACCCTCATTTTGTTTTCAAAAATATGTTTTCCAGGTTGAGGATCGGTGAAAGAATGGAATAAGAATAAGAAGCTTTTGATGGACGTTGATTAGGAGACCTTTATGTATTTTTGTAGTTTCGAGACCGAAGAGACCGTTTGTGATGTATTGTGTATTTTCTTTTATGAATGTAACTATGTTATGTAATATATGTTATTTGAAACATGTTTGGGAGATTGGGTTGTTACAAATGGTATCAGAGCCCTAGTTTAAGGGATTTAGGTATTAGTATCTGTACCTAGACTTAAACTGCATGTGAAGTAGGATGTCCCTATTAAATTTAGAACCTGGGGATGTTAAGTATAAAAGGTAGAAGGAACATCATGTAAGGTAATTTCAAATTACACTAGGCCAGTGTAATTATGATCTTACAGGTGCATGTATGAACTGGAATACCTTGTTATATGGGGTATGTGCTTATATGTATATTAACTTTGTTTGAATCCACAGAATGGCGAGTGGCACTAGACAAAGGAATCAGAGAGGAGGAAGAAATTCAGGTGGAGAGAATCCACCAATAGGAAGAGGGGGAAGAGGAGGAGACCGAGGTAGAGGCAGAACCGGCAGGGGAACTGGGGGTCGAACTGGAGATAGAACACAACTGCAAGGTACAGAGTTTGTTACGCGGGATGATCTGATGGCTGAAATGAGAAGATTGCAGGATAATATTCAAGCTATGTTCGAACATAATCGCCATAATGAAACTGAAAGACCAAATCCAGGACATGAAGTCGAAATGGCAATTACTTCTACTGTCTTACCGGTGATGAAAAGGTGCGACTATAAGATGTTTCTTAGTTGCAAGCCCCCTACATATTCCGGAGATCGGGACCCGGTCAAAGCAATGAGATGGCTAAAAGAAATAGAAGCCATCTTCAAGACTTGTAAATGTGCTGAAGAAGACAAAGTACTTTATGGAGCTGCGATGTTGAAAGGTGATGCTCTGTATTGGTGGGAGGCTCATATAGAATCAAGAGGAACAGATGTTTATACTACTTTTGCATGGGAGGAATTTGTGTTAGCTTTCACAACACATTTTTGTCCTCAAGCAGCTATTAGACAACTGGAAGAGGAATTTATGAATCTACATCAGAGAAGTTTATCGGTTAGGGATTACACCGCCCTCTTTCTCGAGAAGTCTCGCTTTGCAGAGTACTATGTTGCCACAGAGGCGCTGAAGATGGAAAGGTTTATTTTTGGGTTAAATTCTGAAATCAGAAAGTTAGTGATTGCAACAGGACCTGATACTTTCTCAGCCGCAGTAAATGCCGCGGAGAATGTGGAACAGGATATTAAGAGAGATACTAGTGATAAGAGTGCTGGGAAAAGAAAATCGGAAGAAATGACGCATGATTCAACGGAATACGAAATTCAAAGGTTCGATAGCCACATACCTTTTAGACAACATGAAAAACTATGTCCAAAATGCAACCGCGTACATCAAGGAAATTGTTATGTTGATCCTAGAAGTTGTTATAAATGTGGAAGGACGGGACACATCGCTAAGAATTGTCGCGCAAATCGATTCTGTTTCGTTTGCAATTCCCCTGATCATATTCAATCGGAATGTCCACAGTGCAAAGCACGTCAGGATAGTACAACAGCGAGATTAACGGAAGTTGAATTGGGAAAGGTACAAGGGTCTGAAGCACCGAGAATTCAAGGCCGTGTTTTTCAGATGACGGAACAAGAAGTGGAAGAAAGTCCTGACAAGGTTACAGGTACATCTTTAATAAATTATATACGTGCTAAGGTGTTATTTGACTTTGGTGCAACATGGTTATGGATATTTTCGTGCTTTGTTGTATAATTGTGTTAGAAATATAGATAGATATGGGGTGTCTATTCAGGTAGTTTCTATGGCTTTGATTGAGTTCGAGGTAATAGTGGAAGATAAGTATCAGTACCTTTTTGCTTGACCGAATTCCGGGACGGAATTCTTTTAAGGGGGAGATGTTGTAATAACCAGGTATTTTATTTAATTTAGATTTGGGATTTTTATAAGTCTTTATTTTAGTACTTGATGGAGTTAAGAGTTAAGGGGTAAGTTTTAATTTTTATTAGGGGTATATTTTGGCAAGTGGAACAAGTTTAGGGTTTAGTTGGTAATTATTTGACACCTCATGGTAGCCAAACTGACTTTCTTCTTAAAATGGATGAGGTGTCCTATTTGAAAGTAATATCTCAAAAATACCAGTGTGTGTGTGTGGTTTTCGGTTGAGGGAGAGATCGATAGATAGACTAAAGGAGAAGAAGAAGAAGGAATTGCTGCTGTGATTTTGTACCAACTGAAGTAATCAAGGTAAACAATCCATACCTTTTTGTGTTTTAATTCCTCAAAGTGTTCTTGAAAGGTTGCTAGTTAAGTGTTCAAATGGGTTTTGTTAAAAGTGGATGTTTTGGGAAATTTAAGCATATGGTTAGGTTGTGTTAATGGTCTTAAGCATTTCTGCATCTTTATAGCATCATACATAGTATAAAACTGCAAAAATCTGGGTTTTAGGATGAAACAGTGGACTGAGACATTCATCGGAGTCGCAATAGACGACTGCGACATTCAACGAAGTCGCAACAGTTGGTTGCGACTTGGCATTGAAGTCGCAATGGTCATTTGCGACTTGGCTTGGAATCGCAGTAGTTGGTTGCGATTCGGGTTTGAGATCGCAATAGTGAATTGCGACTTAGGGTGGAATCGCAATAGTGGGTTGCGACTCCAGGGTGGAATCGCAATAGTGGGTTGCGACTCCAGGGTGGAATCGCAATAGTGGGTTGCGACTCCAGGGTGGAATCGCAATAGGGGATTGCGATTTGGTACCGTTCATTGCGATTTGAATTGAGGATTTTGTAAGTTTAAGTGTTAAAAGAGATATTTGGTATTTTATCTGATTTCAGATTCTGTGAAGGATCGACATACGTGAATTATCTTGAAAGAGTTTTTGTGATAAACGCACGAGGTGAGTTTTTACTTTAAAGTATTTTTACTGGAATACATTATGTGAATATTAACTATTTGATGATTTGTATGAATATGTCATACGGGTGTGATTATAATATGTTAAGATATTATAATTACGTGAAGTATTATATGGGAATATAATACGTGGCCGGGCTTTGGACCGGTGTGTTAATTGGCTCGCAACCAATAAATTTGGCCATTGTGGAGGAATAAGGTGGATGAGAGGTACATGATGTACGAGTTTGGATTGGTATTTATATACGTGTAGTACTTGAATGTATATGAAGGATTTTGCATAAATGGTTTTGATACAAAGGATTTACATGAAAGATTTTATAATGATTTTGGGAAAGGACCGTGATTAACTCACTAGACCCGTTTGGTCTAACCCTCATTTTGTTTTCAAAAATATGTTTTCCAGGTTGAGGATCGGTGAAAGAATGGAATAAGAATAAGAAGCTTTCGATGGACGTTGATTAGGAGACCTTTATGTATTTTTGTAGTTTCGAGACCGAAGAAACCGTTTGTGATGTATTGTGTATTTTCTTTTATGAATGTAACTATGTTATGTAATATATGTTATTTGAAACATGTTTGGGAGATTGGGTTGTTACAGCTCACGCCCCGCTTTCGACTGAGTCGATCCCGTTGGTGTCGAACCGCCCAGACGCTTTTCATTCTGCAAAATAGAGACACCTCCATACTGCAGCATCTTGTTTGTCTCAGCCATAGTCGGCTCTTGGTTGCCATGCAAACCCTCGTTAGGGTTTTTACCATGCATGCAAAACTTAGGGTTGTCGCCGCTGTTGCCATCGCCATCACCTACCGCCCCCATGTGTTTCTCGACACTATCATCATCGTTCTCCCCCAATCATCAGCAATGTTCATCGAAACATCAGCAACCCTAGCGCTCAAAACCCTAGCCGCCGTTGCTTCCTGAACATGCCTATCAGCATCCGTAAAGACCACTCCCTCCTTTGTGATCCTATCAAATCCTATCTTTGACCCACCATCATCACCAGTGACGTCAGCCGACACTGAAGCCCCATGCAAAACCCTAGATGGTTTCATGGTGACGTCAGCCCTGCATGGCACCCCATGCGACATCACCCATTCTCCATTCAGATTCACGACAACATCTTTACCAAACCTTGATGATTCTTTAGCCAATGGGCCGTCGTCAGCCATCGAGTGAAGCCGACACGCTGCCGTCCGACAAGGAAACCCTAACCGCAAGCGATTTGGAAAACGAAGACCACGATGGAGACCACCGTAATGTTGAATTCCGCAAGTTCCAATCAGACGACGAAGGTGTCAGAAACACACTCAATACTTAATTACGCACACCACAGCCGAGCAAACCGCCGAGAAGACTTGCCGGAGAAGAAAGAAAAACGCCGGCGTCGGAAACCCCAGCCGCCAAACCGCAAGAACCAAAAAAGACTATGGAAAAAATGCTCAAAAATTCTAAAAAGCGAAACTTCAATTTCGTAATCAGTAGCAAGATCATTAACAGGACCAAGAACCATGCGAATTGAGCAAAATCGATCAAGAGACACATCCTGTCGCAAGAAACCCTAATCGCCACCTAGAGAGCATTTTTTTCAAATTGCAAGTCTCTTGTTGTTTTCTGTTTTACCAAGTTCTAATAAACTGTATGCAACTTTGAATGTTCGTTTGGTGAACCTTCCTGTTTGTTTATGGTGGTAAGTTTCCTGGCAAAAACCACCACATAAAGCCTTAATATTGCTTTTGTTTTCGACTAATAGGTGCTATTGACTTGAAATTTAGTGGGTTTAATTCTTTTGTTTCCGGGTAAAACACCAAACGTTACGCGTGTTGTAAGTTTCTTTCTTGATGTACCTATACAAAATGAAGTAGAGTTGCATTTATTATGTTATTGTAGTTGGGAGAATGGTGATCTGATGGTTTAAGTTTCTTGAATTTTAGTTATGATGATTTAGGTTTCTTAAAATTTACTTACCGGGAAAGTGACACCCGACTACCATTTGATTTCTAAGTTTCTTAATTTTGGTTCAACTCCAACCACTATGGTCCTTGCAAACATCATAAGCGAATAAATCAATGGAGGTTTATAGTAATGTGCTATTTGGTTTTTGTGTAGCCAGGAATTTGCATCGAATCATGTATAATTGCTCTCAGTTTTACATTTTGTAATTATATTGCAAGTGTTTGTCTTTCCGAAATACAAACGTTTTGGTAGGTCTCGTGTCTATGGTTCTGTATTCATGGTATGAGTTGCTTTCTTTTCTGTGATCAGGGTGGTAGGAAGGGGTGGGACTAGGAGGGGTTAGTTATCAGATCCTTTTTCATTCTATAATTTGTTTGGCTTTTTGGGAGGGTCATTATCTTTAGTTTCTATGATATAATAGTTTTTTGTTGTATAGTGCTGAAAAATTGTTGTTACTATTAACAAGTGTATTGAATTTGGCAGTGAATGATTTGCTGAAACAAGAAACAGGAGTTGATGCAAAAGAACTGTAGGGATATTGTTGTTTTTATTCACCAAATTGAGATGAGGTGCAAGTGTACAAGTGCTTGTGTTTTTTATTTGTGCGAACAAAACATCAATTATATATTACTTTGTTGTTTCTGTTCTTAGTCTTTAACATCATTAGTAATAGTGGTTAAGTTAGCTTCTGCAGATTTATTATGCTAATGGATATGAAGCTATAGATGTATTTGGGGTTCTTTAAGTTGATAAGAACTTATTTCGTATGGGAATAAAAGCAACTGAATGTGGGTTTGTTCATTTACTACTATTGGGCTTTTTTATAATAGTTTTAATATTTTTTTTGCATCTTAATTGTAAGATTGGCATGGATGTAAGATTGGTATGGAGGGAGCAAACACCTTCGATGTGTAAGTTGTAACACATGTTTTTTTAATCTGCATATGTACGTATTTTCATTTTTTTTATTTCTTATCGTGATTACACAAAAAATGGATGAAACTGAATATGGAAACTGTAATTTCTCTATGGGCAAACTTTACCAAAGTTTGCCTTACGGACTCTTTACTGACACTTATCTTAGTAAGTGTTTATTGGTTCAATTATCTTATCTAGTAAACATAACAACAACCGATAATCTTAATAGGTAAGATGGAAGATAAGGAACGAGAGTCTTACTCGGTAAATGAGGGTGATGACTTTTGCAGGTAACCGCTTATCGAGTACTCATTTGGTAAGCGGCCCCTTAGTTTCTATTTTTTGTAACAAGATTTTTTTTCCCAATCAATGAACAAAGTTTCAAAATACCTTATGTAATGTAATTTGGGGGCGTCTACCAAACGCTTACCGGGTAAAAATACAGTGTATTACTTTTGGGCCTTTGATCCATCTCAAAGGTGCAACAGCTCGACATAAATCTTAGGTGTAGCACTGGTAAAAAAGCAGTAGTTCTATGAGTTAGTCTAAATTTAGTGATGTGAATCATAAATCAAACTGGACTAGATCGAACCAAAAGCTACTATTGACATCTCGTTTGGATTAGGAATGATGTTGCACATCACGAGAAGTGGTTAGAGCGGTTAAGTTGTGAAAAGATACACCATTTCTTTTAGAAATGAAGTGTTATTAAATCAGGTTTTAAAGAGCCATGATGAACTCCCAATCCTCTAAATGCACATTATAACATCATGATGTCTTAAAATCTTCTTAATAAAACTACCAAAGCTTCAAAATTGTTTACATTTGTTGCTCCCTCAACATTGCACGGGTACCAAACTAGTATGTTTATATAAAGTGCTCTTCTTTTGTTAACCAATCACATAGTGTTAACCTTGTTAACTTTTTTAGACCAATAGGAATCAAGATAATTGTTTGGTTTTAGTAGTAGGAGGCCGCCATTTTCAGGGTAGTTTAGGAAGTTTGATATTTTAATTATTTTAAGTAAGAGGCTGTTTGTTTACCTCTTAATGTAACCATTAAGAGGTCACCTCTGAATCGGTCAGAGGTGGAAGGTGTTTGGTACAAAAAAACACCCTCTGAATGGTGACATTTACCTCTGAGTCATTTTGTGGTTAAGGAACCCCTCAACCATTCAGATTGCTTATCTTTCCAATCCTACCCTTAACCTAAAAATCTTTGGCCGCTGCTTCCATCTCGCCCACTGCTCCCTTCCATCTCTCCGGCTGCTCCCGTCTATCTCTCCGGCTGCGACGCCTCTTCTCCCACACCCTGCTGCGATGCCTCCTCCCTCTCCCTCTCCCACCCTCTCCCACGCCGGTGACACCACACTCAACCATTCTTTGACCTAATTTGTTGTCTGCGTGAGATTTACAGCGGAAAGGACTATACATTAGGGTATTTTCTTGTTTCGGTATATTGAGATCTCGATTGGTGTAGGAATTTTAGCTGGTTTCCATGTAATATATGGAAAAGAATGGATGAAACAGATGAAAGTGGTGAAATATTGTTCTTGAAGTCGTTTTGATTTTTTTATAATCAGTTGTGGATGCTCAGTTTGTTGTACTAATTTACTTGAAGTCGTTTTGATTTGTATTGGTTTTGGTGATATTGATCTGTGTTTGATGTGTATTGATTGTTTTGGTGATCTTGAATTCTGAATTGGAATTTGAGAACAAAGGAGAAGTAGAAGAAGAAGATGAGAGAGAAGGGTTAAAATGGTAATTTGTTGTCATTCAGAGTTACCATTTAGAACAATTACCAAACAACCAAATTTCATTCTGCACTCAACTATACAGAGCCTCTCAACCTTTCTGACTTCTCAACCATTCTGCACTAAACCATTCAGCAACTACCAAACAGCCCCTAAATGTACTTTCCTAATTTCACGCCTCTTAATTTTGGTAGTTGTTATTATATAATTTTTTAATATTAATGTTAATCTTCATCTTAATCTCTCTTGATCTTATCATATCAGTCTTTGTCTTCACGATTTTTTTTCTTGTAATCGATTATGCATTTTACTCAAGACGAACATGTTGCCCCAATGTTTCTGTCTTCCGTTGTCTATCAGAATCATTATTCCGAAGATATCAAAGAACAAACTTTGGTGAAGGATAATATTCAACCTTTTGATGATGTTCTTACGCAGATTATTATTACCCATATGCAGTCACGTGGGGTTGAAGATGTTTTTTTCAGTTTGTGGATGATTGTAACCCGACATCGTGCAGTAACGTCGTAGAGATGATGAACGATGAAGTTTCTGTACGTTCATTTTTTGATACTGTAATTCAAATTATTGGTTTTGTTAGGCGTTTTTTGAGTTAGGGTTTCGTGCTTTAGTGTCCGTTTTTATTAGTTATGATGTGCGGTATATTGCATGTGCATATATGCATCTGAACAAGTGCATATGTGCATCTGAAAAAGTGCATATGTGCACATGTGCATATATGCACATGTTTTGTTACCAAACGTGCATATATGCACATTTATTCATGTACACATATTCAGATAAAGTGCATGTTTTGTTACCAAACTGCAAATATGCACATCTATTCATGTACACATGTTTTGTTAAAAAGTGCATGTTTTGTTACCAAACTGTATATATGCACATCTATTCAGTACACACGTTTTGTTAAAAAGTGCATATTTTGTTACCAAACTGCATTTATGCACATCTATTCATGTACACATATTTAAACCATCGGCATATATACAATTCAAGCAATTTATTTTTAAATATTTTTTGTTTATAGTGGTTGCAGTGATAGTAGGAATAGGGAATAGAAAGTGACTTGATTTTGTTTTGGAAGTTCCATGAGATAAGGGATTGTCCTTATCTATTAATTACAAGAGATTTGGCAATTGACATATTTACCCCTGTGCGTATATGCATTTATATTAATAACACGTATTTACTATTTAATTAGTTACTAAAAATCAGTTTCAATCTTAGTCATTGATTTTCAGATTTAATGGTCCTAATTGGTTAACACTAATTTGAAGGTTAACAAAAGAAGGAGACACTGTTTATATATGTCTTTTCTCATATTTAAGTATGTGAACAGGTATGGAGCTGGTAGAAGAAGATCAACACTCAGTTGGGTTCAATGCAAGTCCATTTACAATTTTCAAATACCATTTTCTGCAAAATTAAACCAATATCTTCCCTCAAATATTTTTATATGTGGGGAGTTTTTACGCAAATAGTATATGTATTATTTGCATAGCGGTAAGGTTTGCATATATCTTATCCTACTTCAAGACTCCAAGTGAGATCAAGTGGGTGAGTTTGGTTTGCATCAAAATACAACAATGTTTGGTCTAGTTATTGTTTAGAGTAAAGATTGTTTTCTCTCAACCAATATAACAAACCCTCAATAACTCTTTCTTTTCATATCCGTTTTTCTTATTACAATGATCTTGTAACGTTCAATAACATGTATACATTGTTTTACTTGAAATATTATTGTAGATACATATCGTTGTTATAAGATTTCTTGAATTGTCATTATAGTATTTCCCGAAGTTAATAGACGTTTATACATTTTATATTATCTTGAAATTTGAATACTTTTACCAAAATGGCTAAAATAAATAGCTTGCAATGTAATAAAGTTTTGTGGGAAAAACGTCTTTTAAAATTTGTAGATCAATAATTGTGACAACATGTCACACACATATAAACAATGGTCAACACAACTTTCAAATTTCAAAATAAATCAACACTCAGAATAATGTTTAGAATACCAATTTTTTAAGTCTAAGAGCATTTCGGTAATTTTGAGAAGCCAAATACCAACGGTTTAGCTTAAACCAATTCCCTAATTTAGGAGCTTATTGATACATTTCACAACAAATATTTAAAATACTACTTTAAAGACCAATCTCAAAGTGCAAGGGCATTTTGGTAATGTTATAAACCAATAACTTAAAAGTATTGCTTAAATAGCGCTTCCCTAATTATGAGTGAGGTTATTTTGGTAATTTTATAAAGATAATAAACAAAATAAAACTTAATTAGATACCTAATAACAGGGCATAGCTTGTCATTTCAGGAATTTTATAAAGCAAATACATGAAGTATTGCTAAAATATTGATTTTAAGATTTCGGTTTTAAACAAAAACCTAACAAAACTTTGAACATGCAATCGAGCTATATAAATGCAAATTTGAGGTATGAGGCTAATAGGGATTGATAGAGAACTTAAAAACGAATTCAAACATGTAAAGAACTAGAAGATTGGTTTAGAATACTACCTACAATCGACAAAAAAACGAAAATTTTGTGTTTGGATTTCAAGCTCAAATTTCTCCCTTAAATTATGACTAACCTTAGACATTTCCACCAACCTCCTAAGGTCCCTTTTGAGTCCATCAAAGAACTGGTCTACCTTTCTCTCCCCAAAATCAAGTTGATGTTCAACAAACTGAGATTTCTCAATAAAAGTCTCTACATATTTCTCTACAGTCAGATTTCCTTACTCTAAACGTAAGAACTCGCTTTCTGACATTTTCGTCTAGAGTATAGAGTACTTCTTGGTCGTTAATCCTTTAAAAACCCCAAGAGATGGATGCAATATTGGTCAGTCTATGGTGGCACGAACCAATTTCCACCAATGTAGATCATATAACTTAAACATAGTTGATGCAAAATTGTGCCATGTCACTTGGTGTACAATGACAAGTCAAGAAACAACTTTTCATCTCGTCTAACCGGTTCATAGCTGCTAAAAGCCCATTTTTCCCCTAAGGATGGGCGTTGGTGAAGGACTTGTAACAACATCCCTTGCTATCATGTTTCTTAACTTCATTATGGTCGGAAGGTGCCTCCCATCTGACCCATATTTTGATAAAGAACAAATAAACATTTTAATACTTCAAAAATGAACATTTTTTGCATATACATTGTTTTCACAAAGCAACTTGAGCTCACCTTGCTTGGTTAAATTAAACCTAGATTCCAAACTCCATCTCTAGCTTCAAAAGATAAAGACTTTAGAGCTCCATGCTAACTTCTAGATCTATGGTGTAAACCTTCTCAAGAACATATCCTTTACTTCCAAAACATATGCAAACAAACCCTAGAGAAGAAATGAGGGTTGAGATGAAAAGAACCAAAACCTAGGTTAAGAAATGGTTGATGATAGGCTTACCTTTCGACTTCTTGGGACTCAAAATCTACAAGGAAACCTTCATACTTTTTGTTAAAAAGCTTCAAATACTCTTTTCACGATAAAACTCTTCATCATGCAACACGAATTCGACGAAAACGTAGCTTGAAGTATGCTCCGGCGATGAACTCATTTTTCCGTCAGAGACTTCCAATGACCCAATCACACTGATTTCTCGATGAAATTTAATCAAAGTTGTTGTTTTATGGACGAATCAACATCACAAATCGATCTGTGAAGGATTTATGTCACAACCACGGTCACAACTTGATTTTCCGGTGAAACCCGGTTTTCCAGCGAGGTTTCCGGTAAAGCCTGCGAAAACTATTTTTAGACACTTGAGAAAACGTCACTTCAGTACGTTGCAAAAACTATCTCCTGTACGTTGCGAAAACTATCTCCTGTACATTGCGAAAAGTATTTTCAGTGTGTTACGAAAAACTTTGGAAGCTGGAAAAACTTTGTTTAAGATGCTTGCGAAAACCTCGTTAGTTATGAATCTTACGAAAACTTGAATCGCTTCAGGTTGCGAAAACTTTTTCTTCGACGATTTTTCCAGAATCCGGCGAGTTTAAGGTTTTTTGGCGAAGTCTTTCGGCAGCTTGAAACTCACTGATTACTGTTTTCAGATCTGAAAATTGCTGTTTGTTCAAAAGTTCAACACGAACCGCTCTGTGATGGAAAATCGATTGAATCACATCAAAACATCAAAATCGAACATCACGTTTATGAAGAACACGATGAAGATGATGAAACTGCCGAATCCAGAAAACTAAAACTTTCTGATTTAGGGCTAATCTTCAAGTCTAAAAGTTGTAATCTGTTCTAAATCTTCAGTAAAATCGATTTGAGAAACTTAAACATTTTAACAACCTAACATTAACAGATAGATCTCCATTTTCAGAAAAAAACAACTTCGATGAACACTAACTAAACTTCGATGAACACTAACTAAATGTCGAACTGCAGATTTTGAAAGTCACTGATTTCTTTGTGATTTTTCAACACTGAATCTTGAAACGTGTTCCAAATCACAAACAAAAGTAATATGTAAAATTATCATTTAGTTAATTAAAAAAAATGTAATAATTACATGTTTCATTCTAAAACTATGTGCCTTTCATCGTGGACATTTGTTTGGTATGGAGGGAGTTTCATTTTGCCCATTACATATTTGCCCATTTTTAAGCTACTTGGAAATTTTTTAAGCTACCATTACATATTTGCCCATTTTTAGCATTACAAAATATTAATTAATGGTAATACTTTTGTCCACAAGGATCTTACTTGTCTTACGAAAGGGTATGCTAGTCTTTTTGTTAATGATCTTCATTACAAAACATGCCTACTCAAAAGATTCTGCTTTATTAAATTGAGAGTAAATGTTGGTTGCCTTAATTGGATTGAGAGAATAAATGCTAAAGCCACCAGATTATCAACCAATAAACGTTTACAATTTAATCCTTATAAGAACATCTCCGACAGCTTTGTTAAAATAGAAAAAAATCAAGTTTTTGTTTTCTAAACCTCTCCAACACAGTTTTCCTATATTGTTTGCTATAATAGAAAAAGCTTTAAATTTTTCTAAGTTTAGAGAATTCTCTAAAACTTGATAATAGGAGAGAGAAATAATTATTTTATTCAATATCATCAATGACATTAAACTTTTATCATTTTATATAAAGTTTTTTTTAAAAAATGTATTGGGAAGATAAATTAGACAATATTAAATAAATATAACTTGAGTTAAAATTTCTAAAATAGAAAATCTGTTGGAGATGAATTTAACTCTTTTTAGATATTTTAACTATTGATTCCTTATTTTAGAAAAATTATAGCAAACCTGTTGGAGATGCTCTAAGAAATCGGGCAAAAAGGTCATCTCATAAGGTTGCCCGATCTTCGTGAGCCATCCTACACAAAACATATTAGTACTATCCACTTCATTTCTCTTAATGTAATAACCAAAAAAAAAGATAATAATAAATGAAATAATGGTTGGTTATTTGTATGACTAAAAAAATGTAGGTGAAAGGTTGGATTTTAATTGTGAAGCATGGCAAAGGTCAGAAACTCTCATCGCCCATTTATGTATGGAAATGATTCATTTGCTTCGAAATCGTCGATGGCCATGTATATAAGAAGATGGGAGTTAGTAGTTTCAAGTAAAAGAAAACAAATTGAGGGAGAGAGAGGAGTGTGGTAAGCAAAGGCAAAGGCGGTCGATAGTACAAAAAGTCGACGGTGTTACACAAACACAACTAATCGGTAAGTGTTTTGTACCTCTCCTCTCGAAAACGTGTTTGCTATATGTTTACTTAAGTCGTTCGCGTGGGTTCCCGTAGGCCAACGGTGACCAACGGTCACCGCTAGCACTTCTACCGGATGTCAACGGTAATCTCCGTGACGTTTAGTTGTCTAACCGTGACCCTCGTTTCGGTTAGAAAAGACAGAACTTATCGTTTGTGTGGGTGTCCGATTATATATAATATATGACTGATGGTCCGATGTTTCGCAGGTGTGGTGGATTAGAGGGTTGAGAACTCTTTGTGATTAAAGGGTTTTTAGGCAAAAATGAGAACAAATCAAGTAACAATGATTAAACACAAATTAAGAACTAGATTGAATTGATTGAGAAAATGTAGAAGATAAGAGTTTAGCACACTTTCTCTCTTTGGGAGGTCACTCTCTCTATTTCACACACACACACACCTTGGTGGCTAATACACTAATAACCTCACACTACAAACCCTAACATTTGGGTTTAAATACCCTTTGACCAAACCTAGTAATTTTGACTTTGACATTTGTTGACTAATTACATTTAGCCTAAATCTTGGATACATTGTGTACTAACAATCTCCCACTATGGATCCAAGATTTAAAAAAATTATAACGCTAGTCTTCAGCTCTTTAATCTTCAGATAGGCTTTATCTTCAGGAATCCACTTTGGTGGCTTTAATCTTTATTTAGGCTCTTTAAAGTCAAATAGTCAACAAGTCTTGAAAAACGAACTTCAAATCTGTGTAAGGTTGATCAAGGTCTTCAAACAAAATATTTTTATTTCCTCTTTGATCCGGACGGTTGTTTTCTCAGTCTCTTCCTCAGAATCAATGTAGATTATCTCAATAAGCATATCATCAGCCATCCTTTCATCATCAGTTCTATTGTCAACAACCAGAGGCTTTTCAACCCCAGTTATGACATCAACTAGAACTTGGGTTTCATCCACTTGGACCATATCAGTGTTCGTTCCACCTGCCCCTGTCTTTTCACCAGCTGACTGACCTGAACCCCAACACTGTAGTAGATTGAGTTGGTAAGACACTCGAAGTCGTTGCTCGAAGGTGGTGTGTTTGAGGTTGGGTATGTTGACGGAGTAAACCAATTAGATCAACTTCTTCAGTTGTACTTGTGTCACGTTTGGCTAGGAGTCGGGCTAATAGCTCTCATTTGAGCTGGTCTTCAGATTTGGTGTAATGGAACTGGTGGTGGTTGTTGTGGGTCGGATTGTGTATTGGATGGTTGAATCTGAGGGGTTGACGACGATTCAGCAATATGTTTGCTCTTGATGGCTTTGCTCAATTCTCTTGCTAATTTCTCAACGGTACTCTACATAGCATGTCTGTGTTGCTTGTGGGCTCTGTCAATGGAGGCAAAACATATGATAATAACGGAAGAGTAATATAATGAGGGGGCGGTCCAAGCATCCTTATAACATCTTCGGGATCAAAACTGGGAAAAAGATATCTAACATCCGGGCCACATAGGTTCCCCGTTGAAGTAGCGGTTGTAGCAACCGTACTGCCTGTGTTCATAGCTGGCGCGGTGTTAACTATGACAGGACTTCCACCATGTCCTCGTGGGTTACCAATAAATGGCAGCCACACTCTGGGTGTTCCGGTTGGAGCACAAAAGCTCACAACTTGGTGTTATGTCATCATTTGTGTCATAGGAAAGGAAGTTGTTCCAAAAGGTCCTAGACTCATTGTGCTTTGAAGAATGGGCGGTGGCCGGGGCAGGAGCCTACCTGTTCCAATACCAGCAGACACCGAGTGTGTCGCCGATAGACTTTGTGCTTTATCCCCTGTGGCAAATGAAACATCGGCAAATTGAGATGCCGATGAGTGGCTTAGAGGGGTTGTGCATTGCATGGCTGGGTCCACCATGTCTGTGTCCACCATGTATGTTTCAATACGCAACGGCGACAGACGCTCGTTGGTAGATGATGTGGCTACCCGACTTGGATTAGGTTGGGGAGAACCAGTAGTTAAAACTTTGTCTGACCCTATCTCTTTCTCTCCCATTTCTTTTCTCACCACATCACAGCTCACATTAGTATTTTCTACTATATCTCCCTCATTCCACCTTATGTCTCCAAAATCTCCGGGGGTTAAAATCTGAATCATCCTCGGATTCCATCGGTATGTCATCGAGGATGGGTATACGAATAGCTCTGGTAGAAGATGCCAGACCAGCAGTCCTAGCCACCCCACCCACTCTCTTTCTTAAAGTTCTCCTCACCTCTCTCCGTTCAGGAACCCCAAGTTCCTGAACCTGCTCGACAAGTAAACCCTCACCGCCTAGTGAGTTTGCACCATGGGGAGGCCCGGCCGGTTTTGGCTGGACCACTAGTGCGTTAGCTAATCTATACTGCCTAACTACCTCAGACTACTGGTCGGCATAGGCAAGTACAGGTTCTGGTATCACGGCGATGAAATCGAATAAAAGTTAGGAATATTTACCTCGATATGATTCTGAAAGGAAATGAATGGATGAAAACTCGAAAATCTTAAATCACTTTCAGAAATCGAACACAGATATTTTAGAGAGTTGAGAGGGTTTTTGAAATGAGACAAAAAAGGATTCAAACTCGCTGTATTCATAGAAGGTTGAGAGAAGGACACGTGGCAACAACTGATTGGTCCAAGGGTTTGACCGCCACAGTGTCAGGTTGTCGCAATGAACAGATTGCGAGAACCCTCAATCTTATCGCAATGAACGGGTTGCGATAGTCATGACCCCTTATCGCAACAGGCCGTTGCGATACGTTACTGTTCATATGTTCTTATCGCAATGCAAGGTTGCGATAGTTCTCTTGTTGCAAACTAAGTGTTGCGATAGAATGATGTTTAACTTTTAATCGCAATAGTTGGTTGCGATAACCTACTGTTCAAAGGTTATCTCAGTGCATTGTTGCGATAAATGAAATACTTGGACATTTTTCAGATAAAAAATTGATCACATTGGAAGATGTCCAACTTCCAATTGATTCAGCACTCAAGTTTTTTTTTAAACACAGTTTTCACTCCCCCTTAAATGATGCAAAGATTTTTCAAATTTGTTTTCATCATTTAAGAGTTAGTGTTTAAAAACAAATTAGAACACATACCTTAACTCCTCGGAGGCAATTAATCACAACGGATCAACACTTACATGATAGTGATGCACACTCCCCCTAAATTTGTGCATAGGATGTATTCTATTAACTCCCCCTGAAATCATGAGCATACCTTTCGTGCAGATACAGATATCATAACAGATCAAAGATAAGAGATTTAAAAAAAACTGAGAAAAGAAGAACGAATTGAAAAATACTTATAATACAATGAGTATATAACAATTTTAAATAACATATATTAAAGATAGAATATGATGAAAATTTTAGTGTATTAATCTAGAAATGACATCTAGATTAGGATACAAATATTTCCATCTATTGTATATTTAATATATGAGATTTAAACTTTCATATTAAGCATGCCGAGCTTGGATACGAGAAAATTGAAACGTTTTTCATCCAAGGCTTTGGTGAACAGATCGGCAAGCTAACACTCAGTTGTAACAAAATATAATTCAATAGTTCCTTTCTCAACATGATCTTTTATGAAATGATACCTGAGTTCGATGTGTTTAGTTTCAGTATCTCTTTTTCCACAAAGTTGCTCAACAGCTCCTTTCTACCAGTCATGTGTTTTGAGCAATCGAAATTCAAATACCACACATGACTGGGCTGCAAAATGGAATTTAAACAGCTTTTGGTACCCACTGCCAATTGGGTACTTACTGATTAGTATGTTTGGAATTGGTATTTTGTTTTCTATAATTGGTTTTAAAATAATCATTTGAGTAAAACCAACGGTTATAGTCAGATTTGCAGATAAAATCATCCACACCACAAGAAGCACAACAAATTTGATCTCGTGCCAAATTAATCAGTTGGCGCATTGAATAAACCTTGTAAGGAACTACAAGTTTTCGTCTAGTGCCAACATCGTAATTAATAACATTTGAAACAAAATTGTCTTTCTTGGAATTTAAAACATTTAAAGTAACGTAGGATGATTTGATATGGGCCACATCTTGTGTGGACTCCTTTATTCTCCACTCAAGACGCGTGTTGTTTCTCAAATTACGATATGAAAAAACAGACAAATAGGAATTGTAAGCTTTTGAATATTGAGTCTGATAAGAGTTAACATGCTTCTTTCTTTTTGTTTTTCTTTTCTTTTTCTGTAATGATGGTTTTGATTTGGATTTAGAAAGATCATCATTGACAGAAACTTTCTCAGCTGTTTTTGAAGATTCTCCTTCTAAAATAATCTTTTCAGGTTTCTCTTCATTTATTAGAAAAGTAGTGTGATCTGGAAGTTTGGCACAAAAATCAAATTGAACAGGCTCTTCACATACACGTTTACCTTTGTCCTTACCAACATTCTCGCTTTTAAAATCAGTATCAGTGTCATATGATGGACTATCATTATCAGACTGATCTTCCAAATCCCAAGGTTCAAAAACACCTTGATCATTGGTTGTCCAGTCTCTCAAAAAATCATTTCCTATAAAAGCTTTGCATGAGGAAACATATGAATCTGAAGATTGTTTTTCTTTTAAAGCTTTTTCTTCAGATATTTCCGCAAGTTTGATTTTCATTCCTTTTAAACTTTCTGAAAATACAGCAAGCAAAACTTCATTTTCGATCTCGAAAGCAAGTTTCTCGTCATTTTGACTCCTTGAATAGTACTTTCGATCTTGCTTTCGAGGTCCACGAGTTTTTGTTCAAGAACCATTGATGGAACATACCTTTTACCTTCCAAAGTTGGTTTGTCAGATTGAACCTTTTGGGTATTTTTTTTCCTCCGGTTCTTTAACAACATGACTCTCAAAGTAATTGTTTGGTAAGGTTTTCTTATTATTCAATGCCTTTGCATTGTCTGGACCATACCAAAAAGGAAGTTGCATCTTAACTGTGGTTTTCCTTTTTATTTCTTCTTCAGCCTTATAGTCTTCATCATCCATCTTGATTTGAAAGTTTGAATGTACGGCAAGTTCAATCCATTCAAATTTGTACAAAGTGGGAGATTTTGATAAAGCATTGCTCAGGTATTGTGGATTATCATACCCGATTCCCCACTTTGAGTTGAAAAATCTGAACTTGTTTGGTTTATGCATGTGAATTGTTTGTTCTGTTTGACCTGCTTTGTACAATTTATTTTCCAGATTCTTAACATTTTCACACAGTTCATCATTTCTATCTTTGTAAGCATGTAACAGACTCTCAAACTCGCTATTCTTGACTTCCGAATTCAATAATTTATCAGATAATTCAGTTATTCTGTCTTGAAAGTACGCATAACCAATTTCGAACTCAGCCCTTTTTTTTCAAAAGCTTCGATTTTACTTTTTTGTTCATTTATTATGGCCTTTTGAGTGGAAATTATTTCATTTGCTCTATCTTGATCTTTTGTAAGATTTTCTAACCTTTTTGTTAAATAAGCCTGTTGAGTAAAGAATTGATTATAAAGATCGGAATGTACCTCATTTGTCTCCTTTACAGACATTGTTACCTCTGAAATTGCCTTGGGGTTGTCTGCTGATGAATCATTCCAACCCATATATTCTAGCGCGAGATAATCTTCCATTGTTACCTGAAAATTTGAAATGTCGGATCGTTAACAGATACTTCGTGAGAAGTAGAATTTGTGCGCTTGTACGATCAGAGAAAACACGATTAAAGTCAGAAAAATTTTCAGAAATAAAATTTGAAAAACAAATTGTAAATTTGTCTCCCAAAAATTAATTTCGAAGAATTAATGCTGAAAACTGGACTTTAAATCGATAAACCTGCAAAACACGAGAAAGATATATCAGTTACGTTTAAATTGCAGTCAAAAACTGATAAAGACGATGAAAAACGAACAATAACGAAGAATAAGGACTAAAAATGACAACTTACGAAACTAAAATGAAAAACAAGGACTAAAAATGACAAAAATTCTAAAATTAAGACTCAAAGGACTAAAAATGAAAAATCCTAAAAAGAGTAAAACTCAAAGGACTAAAAATGTAAAAATCTTAAACTTACAAAAGACAAGGACTAAAAATGTAAAAAACTGAAAGTTAAAACGAGAGGGACTAAAAATGTAAAACTCTAAAAGTTAAAAACTAGAGCACTAAAACTGACTTAACCTAAAACCTAAACTACAGGGACTAAAACTGTAAAAATCTAAAAGTTAAAACTACAGGGGCTAAAAAAAGACAAGCTTTGAAACTTTAAGTCCAGGGACTAAAATTAACAGACTCTGAAATCTTAAGTCTAGGGACCAAAAGTGACAAAACCTAAAACTAGCTAACTGACTTAACGGAAAAGGACCAAAAATGTAACAAACTTAACAGAAAAAGCTAACGGACAGTTAGTAAAAGTGACACTAACGGACTAACTAGGACTTAACAGAACTAGGACCTCAAATGTAACAAAAACTAACAAAAACTAACAGAACTAACGGAAAAAGGACCGAAAATGTAAAGAAAATTGACGGCAGTAACGGAGAGTCGTTAGTTACTGTTCATCTCCAATGTGTTGCGACTCCGATGAACTCCGGCGGTTTTCCAGATTCCGGCGAGATTCCGGTGACGTTTGGGTTGCGACCCGTTGCGATATCGCAACAGTTGCGACTTCCCGGTGATTTTTGGGTTGCGACTTCCCGGCGATTTTTGGGTTGCGACTTCCCGGTGACCTTGCGATTTCGATGAACACCGGCGAAGAAACCGTTTTTCCGGCGAGAGAAACCCAGAATCCGGCGAACTCTTTCAGCAGCTATATATCACTCAATTCTTGCCGTTTTTCAGATATGAATGTTGCAAACTGATCCAAAACAGAAAACGAGAAGATCTATGAAACCAAAATGGGTCAATCTAAACTAAATCGCCATGTTCGATCTCCATTTTCAAACGTCACGAAGAACACTTTTCCAGATCTACAAAACTTCGAGAACCACTTCGATGATGCCAATTTTCAGATCCAAAAATTTGCTAATTGTTAGAAATAAGCAACCAAACAGATTTGTTATATCAAATATTATCAAATCATATCAATGAACCAAAATTGATTATCATTTTCAATTTGAGCTTCGAAGCACTGCACCATCAACCAAAACCACACTGTTCATAAAAAAATATTTAAAGCTCTAAAAAAAATTTGTTTAAATGATATCAATATATTTAAAGCATTATTGAAAGCAAATTTATGAGAGGAAACCAATCCAAAACACCATGAAATTCCAAAATTCTTGAGAATTTTCAACAAAATTTCAAAACCTCAAAATCTTTCAATTTCTTCAAAAAATTGATAAAAATCAAGGAATGATGCACAAATTCAGATCTGCTAGGCTCTGATACCAATTGAGAACAAATCAAGTAACAATGATTAAACACAAATTAAGAACTAGATTGAATTGATTGAGAAAATGTAGAAGATAAGAGTTTAGCACACTTTCTCTCTTAGGGAGGTCACTCTCTCTATTTCACACACACACCTTGGTGGCTAATACACTAATGACCTCACACTACAAACCCTAACATTTGGGTTTAAATACCCTTTGACCAAACCTAGTAATTTTGACTTTGACATTTGTTGACTAATTACATTTAGCCTAAATCTTGGATACATTGTGTACTAACAAAAAATAAATAAAATGAAACCTTGATATTAAGTTCGATGGTCATTGTATTTGAAAGAAAGAAAGAAAGAAAAGGAATCGAAAACCATATGCGATAATATAATACATTGAATTGGGAGATGAAGTTTGGACTATAAGTTGTCGTTGAACGGTGCATAATATATATATATATATATATATATATATATATATATATATATATATGTGTGTGTGTGTGTGTGTGTGTGTTTTTCTTGCATGCACAAAAAGAATGGATATCTATTTTATATGCATGCAAACATAGGAAATGAGAATCAATATGATATGCCTAGTAAACATCTGTTTCGTCTATATACACATATGTATATGTATGCATATATATAATATATATGGATGTATATATATAGAACAAGTGATGGAGATAAGTTCTGTGGAATCTCGTGGGTGCATGAAGCCATACTTGGCTCCATGGTGCTATGAATATACATATCCATATACATATATATACATATATACGTATGTATATTAGTATGTATGTGTATATGTATAAGTATGTATGCACACTTATATAGTTGCAACCCTAAGATTTATGTGAGGACATTTTAAAGGGTTTAGGTAAATTGTAACCTAGAAACGATATAGGTTAACTCGAAGTTTTTAGTTCGAGTATTGTACTTTAGAGTTAAAATGTGATCGTAAATTGTAGGGAAGAAGTGAGGAACTTCAAGGTTTGGTTTGGGCTACGACTAGTAAGGTGAGTTAACGTGATTTTTAAACGGTTGCATATTTTTATAAAATTGCTTAATTGTAACACCCTCAAATTTGGAAAGAGCAACTAATTTAAAAATTTTGATATTACATCCGAAACAATAAGTAAAATACATTCAATTACAAACAATGGTTATCTCCAAGCAATACATACTACATAAGTCTCATTACCAAGACTAAACCCACTTCAGACATCACTTAATCCAAATACAAGTGCTACTTTCCAAGGGTAAATGCGGAAAACATAACTTAAGCTATTCACCTCTCGTGCACATTACTGGTACTCGTCACTTCACAATGTAGTTAGAGCTACCCCAATCTGAGTCTATTGCACATGCCGACAAATAAAAAGGGTTAGGCTTACGCCTAGTGAGTTCAAGCATTTTATCATGACTATATAAAATATAAAACGAAGGAATAATAGTTATAGTCATGATTTCAAAAGAGTTTACTAAAATTCCAAATCATCCATTTTCATCCCACACAATTCCATGGGAAAAGTTCCCGAAAGGTATAATACGTTTTCCAAAATCTATTACATTTCCAATTCGCTCAAAGTACGTGAATAAGTCTATTTTAGGCAAAACTTCCAAAAATGGTTGACAATGCATACTCAACCCGTAGAACATGAAAACCAACCATTAAATATAATTCTTTATTAAGACATAATGCGAAGCAATACACACGCGACCGTAATATGTATTAAATTTCAAATAACATAAACGGGGGAGACCCGTATCCGTTGAAAGTGAAGGTAACACGTAAGTATACACGCAGCCTCCAAGGCAATACAAATACCGCCTCCAAGGCATACAAATATCGCCTCCAAGGCACTGCAAATATCGCCTCCAAGGCGTAGCCTCCAAGGCAATGCAATTATCGCCTCCAAGGCGTAGCCTCTAAGGCAAATGCAAATATCGCCTCCAAGGCGTAGCCTCCAAGGCAATGCAAATATCGCCTCCAGAGCGTAGCCTCCAAGGCAATGCAAATATCGCCTCCAAGGCGTAGCCTCCAAGGCGTAGCCTCCAAGGCAAATGCAAATATCGCCTCCAAGGCGTAGCCTCCAAGGCAATGCAAATATCGCCTCCAAGGCGTAGCCTCCAAGGCAATGCAAATATCAATAACTAATTACTCCATTTAGCATGTAATTCTCAACAACGTGCAATAATATGCAAAACAGTGAAATAAAAGCATCCCATAATTAATACTCCACATTAAGCCATTTAGACCGGACAAATGTCTCTAGACTATCTTAAGTCAAAACCGAGCAAGTGCTCCACGCTTGCTAGACCCATAATGTCGGTCATTATCGCACAAACACGTTTAACATGGTTTAGGTAAGCGAGTACCAAATAAATTACACTAACATGATCATACCATCAATTAACCACATTTTGAACAATTAATCCTTTAAAGGCAAGTGATGGTTTCTAACCATCCAATTATTCAAAAGCCCCAAATATGGGTATTCTACACAATTATGAAGATAACTCTTCAAAAGAGCTAAACTATCCAATTAACTCAACCATATACATTTTCATGTAAAAACACACAAATATAGGAAAATATACATTTTGGCATGTACAAAGTTTTCGCAAGGTAACTTGAACTCACCTTGCTAGATTTAGCTAAATCTAGAGTTTCTCCAACGTAAGCTCCTTTGATGAAGTTTGTATCCTCAAGCCAAAACTTCCAAAACCTAGATTTATGAGTTTTCCAACCATCAATACTAAGATATAACCACAAGGAATCATCATCCATCCAAACATACCAAAATACCCAACTTATACAAAACCCTAGTTTTATACATGAAGAAGATGAAGATTATTTCCACTAATCATCACCAAAATCGACCCACAACATCACAAGATAGAAAGAAATTGAAATCAACCACACCAACAACTATTGGGTAGGGAGAGATTACCTTAACCATTTGAATCATCCAAAAACGAGCTCCTAGTCTCCACAAAAGCTCCAAACTCCCAAATACTCATCAATGGTTGAAGAGGGTTTTATTTGGTGAAGAAATGAGGAAGGAGAGGAGAGGGGATGGTGTTCTTGAGAGAAATCGGCTGAGAGATAGAGTTGAGTCGAGAGAGAGATGTGAAATAAAGAAGAAGGAAGAAGAAAAGGGTTTAAAACACACTGGAGTCCGCTCGCGATTGTGACACGGCGAGAGTGACCATGTCACAATCGCCGTGTCACTCTCGCCCACTACCCAAAATGCCCACGGTACAAACTCGGCGAAAGTGACACTGCGAAAGTGACCTTGTCACTCTCGCGAGTGTCATACTCGCTGGATCTCCAAAACTCTCGGTACATTCCTAGCGAAAGTGACACGGCGAAAGTGACCATGTCACTCTCGCGAGTGTCATACTCGCTGGATTTGTACCGAGTCCAAACTTGGCCAATTCCTCGAGAGATCCAAATAGCATTACGTGTCCCACCTTCCAATGCATCACTTTGTCCTTCTAAAAACCTAAATGGACTTATTTACAAATTTGAGTTAGAATTTTCGGGGTGTTACATTAATGTTCTCGAGAATTTTGTTATGTCGTTTATGCAATAATCATGACATGTTTTTATGATATATGTGTGAATTTTGTGTGGCAATGGGGATGTACTATAGTAAGACGAGCATGCTGTGTGAGCTTGTCTAAAGCCGTAAGCGCGGACATGTTGTGTGAGTCCGTCAGGCAAAGCTGTGTGAATTAGACACCACCCATAACGTTGTTAGCTTTGTGGATGTTGTTTTTGTCGTATGCATGATAAGATTATGACGCTTTGTGAATTTTATATATTGTTACGTATTGTTCATGCATAAAACCGTGAATTCACTGGGCCCTAGGCTCACCCAAACTCTTTTAAAACTTTTTGCAACCAGGCGTTTATTAGACTGGGAACAAAAATGTGGAATAAAGAGAGATATAAGGATTGATTCGAGAAGAAGAATATGTGCAGTTCAAGGCACTAAAACATAGCTAGAGCAAGATTATATTTGTCAAAAATTATATTTGTTTCCGTTGCGATGTATGTGTTTGATCCTTGGGATTCTATTTTTAATATAGTAAGGTATTCAGAATTTTTGGGATGTTACACTTAACCCTTAGCTTTTTCCCAACCCTATCTCCAAATAGCCAAAATCAGCTACCTCTTTGCTTTTTATCCATCTTAAGAGTTCACCTCTGCTCTTTCTTCTCATTTCCTTAATTCTTCCTTTCAAAAAAAAAATACTTATTATTCTGATTCTGCAGTGCAAACACAGGATTGTTGTGGCAAATAATCTTGTGTTTGCACTGCAGAATCAGAATAATAAGAGAGAAGGAGAGAAGGAGGATGGGGTTTAAGTTGTTATTAGTCTGTATAAAATTTGAATGTTTGTATAAGTAAATCCTGGTTTATATAAGTTATTTTTGATATTCACCAATAAATTATTTATCTTATACTAGCTGTTTTATGGTACCTGTTTTCACAGATTACAGATGCTGTTGTTGCTGCACGCATTTTGAATGCTACTCTTGTTGTACCAAAGCTGGATCAGAAGTCGTTTTGGAAGGATGCTAGGTTAGTCATAGAGAAATGCTTGCACATACAATGTACATGAGTGGGATTATAACAAGTTTTGGCCATAAAGTATGATATAGCTGACTGTACAGTACTTCTTCAGAGATATTTGATGTTGAGTGGTTTATATCACAACTATCAAGAGATGTAAAAATCATAAAAGAACTGCCACGGAAGGGAGGCAAGATTTGGACTCCGTATAATATGCGTGTGCCTAGAATAGAGATGTCCATATGGTCGGGCCGGGCTAGCCCGGATCGGGCTTTTTTTCCGAACCGGGCCGAGACACTATTCACAAGCCTGTGCTTTGGACGGGACCGGACTGGGTTGGGCCGGGCTTTGGGGTTGAGGGTTTGGCCCGTTAAGGCTTTTAAAAGACCGGGCATTAAGGATCAGGTCGGGACCGGGCTTTGTAAAAAAAATCCATTTTTAATAAATATTATTCGTATCCACTATAAAATACTTAATTGGATCACTCAAACATACTTAAAAATACGTTCTATTAGAATTTCATATATAAAGAAAAATACGTTCTATTAATTTTATATAAATTATGAAAAAATTACATTTAAAGAAGTACAGTTATTGAATTATAAAGAAAAATACTCTTAATCCTCGTCCTCGTATGGTGGATAGTATGCAAGAGTTCCGGTCGTTCGAAGTCTAGTAAGAGTCGTTCCGTCATCGAGTTCATCAACATCGAGTTGTTCTTCACGGTCGGTCTCGTCGTCGTCGTAACGTGATACATTACTTTCACAATCGGTACTTGGCGGGGTACTTAGTGGGTCACCTTCGTTTTCTTCGATATTTGCTTCCACTCCCTCAAGCTCCGCCTCTAGGTCCGCTCGGTCTTGAATTCTTTCAAGACTATCAAAGTAGTTCTTCAAATCAACGCAAGCTTCTACCGACTTCGAGGTTAATCTTGTCCGACGGACCGAAAGGATCCTACCACTAAGAGAAAAAGTGGACTCCGAAGCTACGGTACTAGCTTGGACTGTTAGTATATCACGGGCCATTAATGCCAAAACCGGAAATGCTTGTTCTCTTTCTTGCCAAAATGCTAATATGTTTAATTCTTCAAAATTCTCAACTTGATTCCAAGAGAAATTAGTATTCATGTAAATTTGTAATTCATTGAGATTACTGTCATATCGGGATTTTTTATTTGATTCATTTTGCACCTCATTTATTAAAGAGGTCATTAAGTCTTTCCGATTTTGGTGATGACCACTACTATAAGCATCCGACGTAAATAGTGGATGTTGGGAGGGTTGTTGGTGTGCGCCCCCATGTCGGACTTTATAAATTTCAAATAATTCTAAAAATTTGTTATTAAATGATGTTTTTCTTCTCGTTGAAAAGGTAGAATTTGTGGACGTATCTAAACCAAAATCTTGATTTATTTGTGTAATTAAAACCTCAACACCGGTAACCTTTAGCCACGGGTTTAACGCAGCGACACAAAGAAAAGAAAAAGGGATTTTTCTAAAATATTTTAACAATTTTGCTTTCATTGTAGCAATCATACCCGCCCAATTGTCGTCTCTCTCCTCGTGCTCTCTAAATTTCATTGCTAAAATATATATTTGATTTAAAACTAGAGGGCTTGTTGGATAATAAACACCGGATAAGTAAGTTGTTGTGTTTTTAAAATCACACAAAAGATCGTATAATCCCTCAAGCACGACCCAGTCTCACTCTACAATACTATTATGTGGGTAATGAATATTATAAAATGTATGTATATAAACTCTTTGTGCAAGCAAATTTTCAATCATTTGATATGTCGAATTCCATCAAACGGCCATATCATGAGCCGGTCCCAAAGCTCTAAATCCACATTCCATGCAATATTTTCTAAAAGACATTTTCATTGGTTTACCTTTATTAAAAATTCTCCGTAACATAAGTCTAAATTTATTTAGTGTGTCACTGCATTGTCCTAAACCGTCTTGAACGACTAAATTAATAATGTGTGCAACACAACGTGTATGAAATATTTCACCGTCTAACATAGGGGTTAAAGCACTGTAACACCCGGAAAATCCTCGTAAGTAATAGTAAGTTTAATATTTCATGATATTTCGAGTTTTTAGATTATGATTGATATCTTAAGTAATTTTTGTGACTTTGACTTGCTATTTGATAATTCTCGATAGAAATCAGTAAGTTTATTTCCTAAGAAAAATTAATGAAAAATAGAAGATAAAGTAGAATGTTAGATTTTTTGGATTAGTTGGATGGGTAATTTGAATACGAGGCCAACGGTACTTTCCGGGGTAAAAACGGGGTTCTAACGAAGAAGTTACGGCTAAATTAGTGGAAGTTGGGAGTTTTGGCAAACAGAAGCTGGCGCCGATGGGGTGGCGCCGATGCATCGGCGCGGATGATCGGCGCCGAATGCCTGACGTGCCAAATAGAGGGTTAAACCCACCCCTTAGTCACTATTCATCTCATTTGCAATTAGAACTCTTAAAGAAAACAGACTTTTTCTCTTAAGAACCTCCAGACGATTCTTCATCTGAACATAAGGTAAATCCACATCCCTTAATTCTAATTCAATTCAAGTAACTAATAGAAGAATCTTACTCAATTAAACTTCAATTAGGGCTTGGTATCTTCATTTCATCTTGATTGAAGAAGTAGGGCTCAAGTCTTCAAGTAAGGTTATTCTAATAAAAGATTAAAGGTGAGTAATCTGTAACTAAATGTTTTGTTATACTTATCTACCATTTCTTGTCTTGATTTTGTATTATGAAGGTAAAATCTTGAGTTATATGTTCTTATTGGTTAAGATGATAACAAGAAGAGTTTAAGTAAGTTAATATGGATAAATTGTGTTTATTACTTAGTATGCCATGATAAATGTTGATGTTAAGAGTTTGGTTTGATTATATATCAATGGTATGTGAAATTGACATGATGGCTTAATAAACGTCTTAATGATGAACTGGTGGCTTAATGGTCCAAATGGGCTTATTCTTGAATTGTAAACATGGTGGTTTATTAATGAATTCAATTGGAATGGAAATTAATACATGTGGATGTATGTGAACTACATGGAAGTAGTATTTATTTTGATAAATGGTTGGACCATTGTTAAAGTGCTTAATATGCTTTGAATCTTATTTGGATTAACATATTTGGTATTCACTTAATTGGAGGAGCACCTAGTATGCATCGGAGGATATATTCATACCTACCGTGGGGTAAGTGTATTTGGTTCATACCTTCGGATACCGTGGGGTTTTCCGTTGTGTTATGCCTTGTGACCATACCGTGGGGTATCGATCAAGGTATATCTTCGATTATGATGTAACTGGGTAGCGATATGGACCTTCTCCATGGAATCCAATTAGTGAATGTATCGAATTGTTATTCCTACATGTTGTGATTATAATTTATGTATTTTGCGTAAACCTCACTTAGGCTTTAAAAGCCTAACACTTGCTATGTGTTTTATGTGTAACAGATATTAGTGGTTCCGGACACAAGAAGGTTTAGTACGGGGTGTGAGCTCAGGATTGATGTTGGAAGGTTAAAGAATTGGAAGATTTACATTAGAACTTCCCGACATCCTTTTGATCTTGAATTGCTATAGTATTGAGCAAACAAGCAAGTAGTCTTTTGGTAGTTATACATTAACTAAGTATTTGTATTAATGGGTTGGTAATGATGTTTATGAACACTTTCACTTTGGTAATGTGTACCACTCTTCCGTTTTATGGAAGTTTTTGTTAACCCCTATTTTGGGGTGTTACAAGTTGGTATCAGAGCTCTAGTTTAAGTGAACTAGGTATGACTATAGAATGCCTAGACTTAAGCTGAGAACAATAAGATTGAAATACTGTTGAATGGGTAGATATCATAGGATAGGAGAGTGTTAGGAATTGTGAAAATACCTTGGTCAAAAATTATAATGATGGTAAAAAGAATACTTGTATATTACATATTCATAATTTCATCTAGCTAATGCTATTATGAATATGTTGTTATGTAAGTGTACTTGATCTCTATTATTATGGTAATTGATAAGTGTATTAGTACACAAAAGTAGTCTGATTCTTACCTCATTCTCGTGTGCTTGTCAGACTGAAATGGTAAATACTCGAAGTCATGTGCAGCAACCGCATGATGGTCAGTCAGCATCTGAATCTACTGCTGACCAACCTGGAATTCAAGCAACAGTTAGACATTCTCCGAGACCACGTAATTTAGGCGGAGGAGCAGAAAATGTATCAAGACTTAACATTGGTCCATCGAACCCAGTAACGGAAGAAGACGCTCTTGAAGCTCGATTGAGGAATAGTATGCTCCGAGCCATGGAATCTGCTATGACTCAACAGCAGGAGCGAATTATGAAGATGTTGGATGACAGAGATAATAGCATTCGGCAACGCGAGACAATGGCAGAAAATGCTTTGAATGGGCAAGGTAATTTGGAAAATACTTTGAATACGGAAACAGATACGACTATTCGGGAAGGAAGAAAGGAACGGAGATGTACATACAAGACGTTTTTGGGATGTAGACCTCCAGAGTTTGCAGGAACTACTGATCCCACTGAATGTATGAATTGGATTCGAGAAGTTGAGATGTCTTTTGAAGCAAGCGAATGTGAAGACTCTCAGAAGGTTAAATTTGCATCTCATCTCCTTAAGGGTGAAGCTCTTACATGGTGGAATCTTACGCGATCATCAATCGCACCAGCATTATTGGCCAGGTTCACATGGGCAGCTTTCAAAAGGAAAATTCTTGAAAAATATTGCAGTGAGCGGGCACTTGATAAGATTGAAGATGAGTTCCGTGGGTTGAAGAAGGGAGACATGTCAGTTATGGAATACTCCAGATTGTTTTTAGAGAAATTAAATTTGGTGGAACATTTAGCTCCGGACGAGAAAACCAAGATAAAGACTTATCAAAGGGGATTACCGGCTAGTATGAAGACTGCTTTGAGGAATGCTAAGGTTTCAACCATTCAAGAAGCAATTGAAGAATCCTTACGAATAGAAGATGATATGGTTCAAGGAAAGTTAGAAAGTGGATCGGTAGGTGAAAAGAGGAAATGGGAAGAGTCATCTGGAAATTTTCGTCAGCAAAGACCATTCTCGGGGAATGAAGTTGGAGATAATCGTAACGAGGCTAGATGGTGTAATCGATGCAGGAAATCTCATGCGGGTCCGTGTAACACTCGTCAATTTCAGAGTCCTTTAACTTGTAGCAAATGCGGAAAGGTTGGGCACTTAATGCGGGATTGCTCCATAAAGGGAGTAATTTGTTTTGAATGCCGCGAGCCGGGTCACATGAAGAGAGATTGCCCAAGATTGAAGACGGGCGGATCGGGAAAACCCAAATCAGAACCACCAAAGGCAACGGGAAGGGCATTTCAGATGTCGACTGATGAGGCAAGAAATTCAAAAGATGTGGTGTCGGGTACGTTTCTTCTAAACTCCGTACCTGCACGTGTTTTATTTGATTCTGGTGCAAGTTATTCATGTGTGTCATTATCATTTGTTCAAAAGTTGAATTTGCCTGTTAGTCAGTTAGATGAAGCTTTGTTAGTAGAAATAGTTATGGTGAAAATGTTGTGGTAAGAGATGTTTTGCGGAGATGTCCGTTAGAAATAGAAGGGAAAGACTTTCCGATAGATTTAATGCCAATTTTGATTGGGGATTTTGATGTAGTGGTTGGTATGGATTGGTTAGCAGAAATTCAAGCGGAAATTGTGTGTGCTAAGAAGCTAATTCGTATACCATCTTCTTACGGAAACCCTATTGTTATATATGGGGATCGGAGGAAGGGAGAAATGGCGTTTATGACTAAGTTGAAAGCGCGAAAATGTGTACTAAAAGGGTTGTAAGGCATTCTTGACATATGTGATTAATGCTAAGATGAAAAAGAAGAAAGATGGTTCAATGCGTATGTGTATAGATTATAGAGAGCTAAAAAATAAAAATAAAAATAACTGTGAAGAACAAATATCCACATTTGTTTTCTTAACCTAAGATTTCGAGGACGAAATCTATTTCAAGTGGGGAGAATTGTAACACCCGGAAAATCCTCGTAAGTAATAGTAAGTTTAATATTTCATGATATTTCAACTTTTTAGATTATGATTGATATCTTAAGTAATTTTTGTGACTTTAACTTGCTATTTGATAATTCTCGATAGAAATCAGTAAGTTTATTTCCTAAGAAAAATTAATGAAAATAGAAGATAAAGTAGAATGTTAGATTTTTTGGATTAGTTGGATGGGTAATTTGAATACGAGGCCAACGGTACTTTCCGGGGTAAAAACGGGGTTCTAACGAAGAAGTTACGGCTAAATTAGTGGAAGTTGGGAGTTTTGGCAAACAGAAGCTGGCGCCGATGGGGTGGCGCCGATGCATCGGCGCGGATGATCGGCGCCGAATGCCTGACGTGCCAAATAGAGGGTTAAACCCACCCCTTAGTCACTATTCATCTCATTTGCAATTAGAACTCTTAAAGAAAACAGACTTTTTCTCTTAAGAACCTCCAGACGATTCTTCATCTGAACATAAGGTAAATCCACATCCCTTAATTCTAATTCAATTCAAGTAACTAATAGAAGAATCTTACTCAATTAAACTTCAATTAGGGCTTGGTATCTTCATTTCATCTTGATTGAAGAAGTAGGGCTCAAGTCTTCAAGTAAGGTTATTCTAATAAAAGATTAAAGGTGAGTAACCTGTAACTAAATGTTTTGTTATACTTATCTACCATTTCTTGTCTTGATTTTGTATTATGAAGGTAAAATCTTGAGTTATATGTTCTTATTGGTTAAGATGATAACAAGAAGAGTTTAAGTAAGTTAATATGGATAAATTGTGTTTATTACTTAGTATGCCATGATAAATGTTGATGTTAAGAGTTTGGTTTGATTATATATCAATGGTATGTGAAATTGACATGATGGCTTAATAAACGTCTTAATGATGAACCGGTGGCTTAATGGTCCAAATGGGCTTATTCTTGAATTGTAAACATGGTGGTTTATTAATGAATTCAATTGGAATGGAAATTAATACATGTGGATGTATGTGAACTACATGGAAGTAGTATTTATTATGATAAATGGTTGGACCATTGTTAAAGTGCTTAATATGGTTGGACCATTGTTAAAGTTTAATATTTCATGATATTTCAACTTTTTAGATTATGATTGATATCTTAAGTAATTTTTGTGACTTTAACTTGCTATTTGATAATTCTCGATAGAAATCAGTAAGTTTATTTCCTAAGAAAAATTAATGAAAATAGAAGATAAAGTAGAATGTTAGATTTTTTGGATTAGTTGGATGGGTAATTTGAATACGAGGCCAACGGTACTTTCCGGGGTAAAAACGGGGTTCTAACGAAGAAGTTACGGCTAAATTAGTGGAAGTTGGGAGTTTTGGCAAACAGAAGCTGGCGCCGATGGGGTGGCGCCGATGCATCGGCGCGGATGATCGGCGTCGAATTCCTGACGTGCCAAATAGAGGGTTAAACCCACCCCTTAGTCACTATTCATCTCATTTGCAATTAGAACTCTTAAAGAAAACAGACTTTTTCTCTTAAGAACCTCCAGACGATTCTTCATCTGAACATAAGGTAAATCCACATCCCTTAATTCTAATTCAATTCAAGTAACTAATAGAAGAATCTTACTCAATTAAACTTCAATTAGGGCTTGGTATCTTCATTTCATCTTGATTGAAGAAGTAGGGCTCAAGTCTTCAAGTAAGGTTATTCTAATAAAAGATTAAAGGTGAGTAACCTGTAACTAAATGTTTTGTTATACTTATCTACCATTTCTTGTCTTGATTTTGTATTATGAAGGTAAAATCTTGAGTTATATGTTCTTATTGGTTAAGATGATAACAAGAAGAGTTTAAGTAAGTTAATATGGATAAATTGTGTTTATTACTTAGTATGCCATGATAAATGTTGATGTTAAGAGTTTGGTTTGATTATATATCAATGGTATGTGAAATTGACATGATGGCTTAATAAACGTCTTAATGATGAACCGGTGGCTTAATGGTCCAAATGGGCTTATTCTTGAATTGTAAACATGGTGGTTTATTAATGAATTCAATTGGAATGGAAATTAATACATGTGGATGTATGTGAACTACATGGAAGTAGTATTTATTATGATAAATGGTTGGACCATTGTTAAAGTGCTTAATATGCTTTGAATCTTATTTGGATTAACATATTTGGTATTCACTTAATTGGAGGAGCACCTAGTATGCATTGGAGGATATATTCATACCTACCGTGGGGTAAGTGTATTTGGTTCATACCTTCGGATACCGTGGGGTTTTCCGTTGTGTTATGCCTTGTGACCATACCGTGGGGTATCGATCAAGGTATATCTTCGATTATGATGTAACTGGGTAGCGATATAGACCTTCTCCATGGAATCCAATTAGTGAATGTATCGAATTGTTATTCCTACATGTTGTGATTATAATTTATGTATTTTGCGTAAACCTCACTTAGGCTTTAAAAGCCTAACACTTGCTATGTGTTTTATGTGTTACAGATATTAGTGGTTCCGGACACAAGAAGGTTTAGTACGGGGTGTGAGCTCGGGATTGATGTTGGAAGGTTAAAGAATTGGAAGATTTACATTAGAACTTCCCGACATCCTTTTGATCTTGAATTGCTATAGTATTGAGCAAACAAGCAAGTAGTCTTTTGGTAGTTATACATTAACTAAGTATTTGTATTAATGGGTTGGTAATGATGTTTATGAACACTTTCACTTTGGTAATGTGTACCACTCTTCCGTTTTATGGAAGTTTTTGTTAACCCCTATTTTGGGGTGTTACAAGCACATTTTAATTTATCCACACATGCAGTATTATTACTAGCGTTATCAAATGAAATGCTAACGATTTTATTTGAAATATTATAAAAAAACAAGTGTTTTTTATAATTGAAAATTGACGTTCACCCGAATGTGGCAAACCAAACGTTTCAAACGCTATTATACGTTTGACCATTTGCCACGACTCCATCCAATGTGCCGTTATACATATATAAGAATGTGGTAATCCGTGTGGTGCACTCCACACATCACAAGTTAAAGAAATGTTGTTAGACATTTGTTCAAACATGTTTTTCATTTCATTTTTAGCATTTTTCCACATTTTTAATGCATCACGTTTAAGAGTTTGACGGCTTACCGGAGTGTAGAGAGGTTGTAGACATTTTTGGATCATTTTCATCATATGCGGATTGTGGAAATGTCCGAACGGCAACCCCATTTGAATAACACATTTTGTTGTTAATTCCTGGGCCAACATGTTATCGTACGACCATATTTGACCTTGGTTGTCAAGTATGGTTTGACTTGAATCATATTCGGACTTCAACGCCTTGCACGTGCTCTCGGTGTGCCTCTTTAAGGTCGAGTTTCCCGAGGTCGCAAGGAGAGCTCCACACCTTTTGCATTGTGCCTTTTTTCCCGTCGGTGAGAACCACCATATTGAAATCATTCCAAACTTCGGATTTTCGTCCGTGTTCGAGAATAACTTCTCTAATTTGATCGTTTGATGAACTACCGGCGGCCATTTTGAGTGAAGGATGGAAAAATTGAAAGAACGAGAAGTTGTATGAAATGAACACGAGAAATCGAGAAATCGAGAAATCGAGAATTGTAAGCGAGAATTGCGTTTTTTGCGTTTTTGTAACTTGGTATCAAACCTCATACACCCACTACCTATTTATAGTGTTTTGGAGGCAAAAAAAACACAAAAAACCGGCTAGAAATGAGAAAAAACGGTCACATTAACGGCTATAAAACGGCTACATTTTTTAATCGAAGCGAGTCGGGCCTAAACCGGGCTTTGGACCGGGCCGGGCCGGGCCGAGAAAAATCCCAAAAACAAGGCCTGGTATAGCCTGACGGGCTAGGACCGAGCTTGAAGCGGGTCAGGACTGGGTCGGGCTTTGGGCGGGCTGGGCTTCGGGCCCCCATCGGGCTTTTTTGGGACCGGGCCCATTTGGCCATCTCTAGCCTAGAAAGTGTAACGAGAGATGCTATCAGATTCGTGTATTGCCCGTGCTTTTGAAGAAGCATGTAAGTTATAACTGTTTATTTAAAGCTTTCTGGTCAATTGCTTAAATTTGTTAGACCACGATTTTCAGATAGAAATGGACATGTCGTCTTTTCCACGTATGCTACAATTCAAGAGAATGATGCTCCCAGAAGTGCAACTTTTGAGGTGGGCAGATTGGTTCTCCCAATAAAAATTCACTGTCAAACACATCAAAGGATCAGAAAATATCCAGGCAGATTTTCTGTCATGGCCAAAGGACTATAAAAGCAGCATCCACAAAGAGATCTAACAAGTATTCGATCACAAGGTCATCTCAATGGTACTCCCCATAACAACTATCAGTTCTCCCGACTCAACGGTCTGAATTACTCCCCAAACCCCAGCACAGTCTACTCTAGGCATAGGAATGGGCCCCGACCCGTCGGGGAACCCGGTCTACCCGCCCCGATCGGGGATGGGGATGGGGACGGGGACAGGGATCCCCATTTGTCTCAAACCGGAGATGGAGACGGGGACGGGTATAGCGCTCCCCGCCCCTTCCCCGTTATATAGTTAAATTAATAAATTTTATATACATATACATATATATATATATTATTTATTTAAACTAAATCGTTAATTTATAATTTTATATTTCCTAACTAGGTTTAATATATATAATTGTTATCTTTCGGATGTTAGTATGTATTTTGTACGTCAAATCAATATATAATTACTCGGTATGTTTTGGTACATGTGACATTAACTTTTTTTTGGATTAGGATGAATTTCTTTTGGTTTTAGGTTATTAATTGGGAAATTAATTAAAATGCCAAAAGTCAAACATTGAGTTACCGAAATGCCATAAATTTTTTCCATTTTGCAAAAATGCCCTAAATACTCGCGATGGATCCCGCGATCGCGGGATAGGGCTGACGTGGCACGAACTTTGGCAACAAATGCCCCCGCGGAGCCCCTCAACTTTGGCCGCGGTGACACTTTTGGCCCCTGCCCGCGATGGACCAAAAAATTTCAGTTTTGGTCCCTGAAAATTTACACTTTTGGTCCTTGAAAATTTACAGTTTCAGCCCCTGTACTTAGACGGATCTTGCATGCTTTTACCGTTTTTTTCCACAATTATTGTACTTTGAAGACCGATTTGTGGTTGAAATTCATTTGCATGTTTTCATCAATGTTAAATCAGTGTTTTTGGAATACCAGTTTGTGGATGAAATGAGAGATTGGTTGTCATCAATGTTGGTTGTTTCATTGATAAATAGATGTAAAATCATAAAAGAACTGCCACGGAAGGGAGGCAATATTTGGACTCCGTATAATATGCGTGTGCCTAGAAAGTGTAACGAGAGATGCTATCGGATTCGTGTATTGCCCGTGCTTTTGAAGAAGCATGTAAGTTATAACTGTTTATTTAAAGCTTTCTGGTCAATTGCTTAAATTTGTTAGACCTTACACAGTGACCTGTAAATGCATCCACATAATTTGTTAACTACCTTAGATCTATGTCTGAAGGTTAATTGATTCATATTTCCTGACAATAAACATCAGCATTTATAGTCATGGATCTTTTGTAACATGACAATGTTTCCAAACCTCAAACCTCAAACTAAATTTTACTTTCTGAAGCAATATGTGAGAACCCTGAAATATGCTATTGATAATTGCTATGATGGCAGCAGTTCTCTATTTCAGAATGCAAGTGTGAAGGGGGAAAATGTCTAACCAGTAGTATGTTAGTGAATGATCATTACGAGAGAGACTGTATAAGGTGAAACTGATGACTATAAGAGTAGGGTTGGTATATACAAGAAATCATTCATGACTGGGTTTCGGAGTTAACTTTGGAGACTAGTTACAGAAATGTACCTCAATTGTTTGCATGATTATTCACCAAGGTTTCTACAGTCTTGCATATAAGTAATTATGTATGACTTTCTTTCTTGGACAGGCTGTTCAGCTGAGCAAGTTTGACTACAGACTTTCTAACAAGTTGGAGACTGATTTGCAAAAGCTTAGATGTAGGGTAAACTACCATGCATTGAAATTCACTGACCCTATAAATAAAATGGGTCAAAAATTGATCAACCGAATGAGGAAGATGGGCAAGCACTACGTTGCTCTACACCTGAGGTACTTTAAGTTTCTTACGTTGGCTCTTCACTTAGGGTGCGTTTGGTATGCAGAGATGACGAACAAGACAGGATAGAATAGCTTTTTAGCGTTTGGTAAGACATAACTTGACAGAACAGATAACATGACCAATTTACCCTTGTTAAGTTGTTTATATATATTTTATATATGTTGATTTTATGTAATGTGTTAAATTATAATAAAATAATATTTTTTTAACAAAGTATGTTATTGTAAAGTTTTCAAGACAATTAAAGTGACACCACAATAAAAAGTTTATGTAGTTTCGAATTTTTATTTTGTAACCTTTTCTATGTTTTTTTACTATTAATAATTATAATTTACATAAGTTAATCAAAACATATAAACCAAATAAAAACAATATTTTGAGGACAGTAAAGTGGAAATATAAAGAGCATAAAATACAATAAAATAAAATTTAAAGAATGAATAAAATATAAAAAAAAGACATATTTGATGTTTTATAAGAGAAATAAATTCTATTTTGAGGTTATATTGGTAAAACATAAGTTTGTTTCAACTTGCTTCTCTGTGTTCCACATAGAAGTCTTGCCAAACATCGAACAGTGATTCCTATTCAGTCATGTCATGTCCAATGTACCAAATGCACCCTTAAGCTGACATTATATTGTCATTATTATTTCATTTCTATCCCACATGTAGATAATATAGTTATATATAGAGAAGTAACCGTGAGTCTTCTTATCTTGCTCATTTTATTAATTGCATATGCTTTTTTTAATTAATGTTTAGCCTGGTTGGTAAATAAATGTTGTAATGGCTCCTTGCTTTAAGTCGCTGATAATTGATATCGTATGGTATTTGAAACCTGCATAAAATGCTAGACTTGTACAGTAGAAGGCTTGGTACTCTGCTCTTCTGTTAATGTATCTTTATAAATTTGTTTACTTTAATTTAATTTAGGTTTAATCATGATGTACATCGAGAGATGATCTTCTTGACCGAAATATGCTGCTGCAGAGTGATATCGAGTTCGAGAGAGCTTAGGACTTCAAGTGCTTGATAATAGGTATCAAACTTAATAGACATTTTATCTTCAAGATAATATTCCCTATTTGTGGATTTTTTTTATCAATTATTGTATGTGTCACAAAATTATTCAACAACTATTAAACATCAAATAATTAACTTAAAACACAAATTTGATCGTCGCGCAATGGGCGAGCCAAAGACTAGTGTTATATATAAATATTTAAATTATAGTTATTATTAAAAAAATCATCGCACATAAACATATTTCATAATTCTATTAGTTGAATATGTTTAAAGTAAACATTTATCTAAAATAATAGAAACAATTTTTTACAGTTTTATTAACATAAATTTGATCATTGCGCACGATGTCGAACACTAGTGTTTTAGAAAGATTAAACCCTCTCTCTCCCCCTCAAACCCATTGGTCTCCAATTAAAACTTGACATCTCGCTGCAATTCACTGATTATGGTTCATTTATGAGCATGAATTGTTTACCAACTGTTACGTGTGTTTTCTATGAAAAGTATGTTTTATTTAAAAGGCTATTTAGCAAAATGAAATGATGTATAAAGATTTCACACTTTGTGATTTACGATAAGTTATGTGTATGATATGTGGAGTCGGTCTACACAGTAGGATGAGGGTACCTCGGGATCCGATGATCCCTTGGGCATTTGTGACGAGCTTGTAGGATGGAATCTGTTTCCTTCCTACTCGGATAGAGGGGAGTCCGATTGGGCCCAGGTGTGAGCCGAGAGGGAGCCCGCTTGGGTCCCAATCGTGGTTAGCTAATGTGATCCTTGAACCCTGTGTAGTACCATGAATGATGCTATGTGGAGAATGTTAATTGTTTTTATAAAATGACTTTATACTGTTGTTATATATTGTGTATGGAGGGAATTCACTAGACCTTTTGGTCTAACCCTCGCTTTTCAAAACTAAACCATAAGCGAAGCGCTGGTTCTTCTAGTAAGAATTAAGAAGTAAATTGATCGGTGAGATGGAGCTTAGAGCGACTCCAAATTTTGGCTAGTTTGATTTTAGTTAGAAGCTCTCGGTTGTGGACTCGAAGTTTCCGCTGTCCAACGTTGTTTAGTTTAAGACTTGTAATTTGAGGTATTTAATCTATGTTATTGCTTGTTATGTTTTGGGACGTTACATTTCTCTTGGATACGAAATGGTGACTCTAACCTGTAATTTTTTAATACTATAAATTAGTATATATTAATTAAAATTAAATTAATTAGTAATATATAATTAAAAACTAATTAAAATTGTGACAAAAAATTAATGTTTGGATCCCTATCGAAGCTGGGACTCAAGCCCCTAACACAGATCATATTAAAAATTGTTAATTATTTTTTTGTCACATTTTTATTTTTATTTTAATTATATACTACTAATTATTTTAATTTTAATTAATATATATATTAATTTAAAGTATTTAAGAAATTATATAAAAATTATTGATTATATTTCAGTTACATATTACTAATTAATATTAATTATATAATTATTAATAATTTAATTTTAATTAATATATATTAATTTAAAGTATTTAAAAAATTATTGATTAAATTTTAGTTACACATTACTAATTAATTTTAACTATATATTATCAAGTTATTTATTTTTAATTAATAAATATTATATTATAGTAAAAAAAAGATTAATTTAAAATTAATAACTAACGTTTTCCCGTCAATTTGATCGGTTAGACAGGCAACTCTTTAGCTGAGAGTGAGGAACGAGAAGGAGCCAACGGTAGAGGGTCAAGCAAAGGCCCTCGCTGAGGACTAAGAGTGTTAGTCACTCTCTTATTTATCGTCTACCTGTAACAACCCACTATCCAAATATACATAAAACATATATTGCATAACATGTTTTCAGCAAAAATACATCACCAATTCACATTTGGTCCCAAAGTCTGTCTAGACATAGTAAGAAATTTAGTACAAACTTGATCCTATTTAGATTACATAATAACTAATAACAAAGTTATAAGTACAAGTGCATCCACAATTTCATAATGATCATCTTTCCAAAAAGCTATCCATCAAGTATTCTAATCACTTGGTCTTACTGGAACCACCACCTGGAATACATATTTTTAGAAACAAAATGAGGGTTAGACCTAAGGGTCTAGTGAGGAAATCCCTGACATTTGGAAATCATTAAAATTCATTTATACAAAATCCCTTTTTATATAAATAAGCATAAATCACACGTAAATTAATACTAACCAAGATTTGTGCATCGTACCTATCTCATCCCACCTTATCCCTCCACCAATAGCCAAATTTATTGGTTGAGAGACAATTTAACACACCGGTCCAAAGCCCGACCACGTATTATATTCTCATATAATACTCACGTAATTATAATATCTCAATATATTATAATTACCCACGTATGACACATTCATACAATTTATCAAATATTTGTTATCTACATAATGTATTCCAGTAAAAATATTTTGAATTAAAACTCACCTGTTTTAGCTTATATCCAAAAATCACCCCAAGCTATTATCAGTTACTTCAATCCTTCAGTTCCAAATTCACAGAAGCTGTAACAATTAAATACAATATCTGTTTTAACACTTAATATCTTAAAACCCACAACTCTCAGCCATTATCGCAAACAACTAACACTATCGCAAACACTTAAAAAATTTCGCAACCCACTGTTGCGAGTTTTGAGAATCTCGCAACCCACTGTTGCGAGTTTTGAGAATCTCGCAACCCACTGTTGCGAGTTTTGAGAATCTCGCAACCCACTGTTGCGAGTTTTGAAGAATTTCGCAACCCACTGTTCATCCTAAACCCAAATTTTTGTGCAGATTTAAAGCAGGAAGTTTATGTAATCTTTGCAGAAATGTTCTATACTACTAACTCATGCCCAAAACTTACATATCTTTCTAAAATTACCAAAACCCACATCAAAGTCCATATAAAACCTAATACACATAAAAGAGAGGATTATTACCTTTGTTTCTTGATGTAAACCCAAAACCCAGCTATGGAAATCAGTAATCTTCTTCTTCTTAGCCTTTCCTTCTTTAATTTACTTTCTTTTTCCCTCTTCTCTCGCTGCCGTGAACTTATTCACATACACACACACTTTCACCCTTTTGGTTTTTTTTGCTAATATGACTAGAAGAGGACATCTCCTGGAGTCAAAAGGGACAAGGCGGTGGTGGTGGATAATTATATCCACAATCACCAATTAAACCTCACACTTAACTCATTTGGCAAAACTTACCCCCAAACTTCCAAATAGAAATTAAAACTTACCCCTTTAACGTCTATTTCTATAAAATACTTAAATAAAGACTTATAAAATTTCCCAAATCTAGTTTTAAACTAAAATAATATTCGTTAAAATAATAATAAAAATTACTTGGTTATTACAACATCTCCCCCTTAAAAGAATTCCGTCCCAGAATTCAGTTAAGTGAAAAGATGAGGGTATTTGGCTCTCATATCCGACTCTGATTCCCACGTCGCATCCTGACCTCTATGATGTTTCCACTGAACCTTTACCTGTCTGATCTCTTTGTTCCTCAATACTTTGACTTTGTGATCAACTATAGCTTCCGGTTCCTCCACATAGTTCAACTTTTCGTCAACTTGAATATCTGGTAGAGAGACTGCCTGATCTGGGGTAACCAAACATTTTCGAAAATTCGATACGTGAAATGCATTGTGAACCCTGCTTAATTCCGACGGAAGATCTAATCTGTAAGCTACTTCACCAATTCTTTCTGTAATTTCAAATGGCCCAATATATCGCGGAGTGAGTTTACCTTGCTTCCCAAATCGTATGACTCCTTTCCAGGGCGAGACTTTCAACATTACAAAATCTCCAACCTGGAATTCTAACGGTTTCCGGCGTCGATCTGCATAGCTTTTATGTCTGTCTTGAGCCACTTTTAATCTGTCCCGAATCTGAGTGATCTTATCCGCTGTTAACTGTACTATTTCTGGTCCCGCTAATTGTTTATCCCCCACTTCATTCCAACACAGAGGCGTTCGGCATTTTCTACCATACAATACTTCAAACGGCGCCGCTTGAATGCTGGAATGATAACTGTTGTTGTAGGCAAATTCTATCAAAGGCAGATGTTTATCCCACGATCCCCTAAAATCAACTATACAAGCCCGAAGCATATCTTCTAAAGTCTGGATTGTTCTTTCACTCTGCCCGTCCGTTTGAGGATGATATGTTGTGCTCAACTTTATCTGTGTTCCCATTTCTTTTTGAAAGCTACTCCAGAATCTGGAAGTGAAACGACTATCTCGATCAGAAATAATCGAGATTGGAACTCCATGTCGAGTTACTATTTCATTAATGTACAATTTGGCTAGACGTTCCAAAGAATCAGTTTCTTTTATCGGTAAGAAATGGGCAGACTTCGTCAATCTATCCACAATCACCCAAATAGAATCGAATCCCTTTGGAGTTCTAGGTAACTTGGTAATGAAATCAGTAGTGATATGATCCCATTTCCACATTGGTATTTCTAGTCGTTGTAACTGACCAAACGGCTTCTGATGTTCAATCTTTACTTTCTTGCAAGTAGTACAATCTTCCACATACTTAGCAACACTTCTTTTCATTCCCGGCCACCAATAGAATTGTTTCAAATCTCTATACATCTTATTTGTACCTGGATGAATAGAAAATCGAGATTGATGAGCTTCTTGTAGTACACGATCACGTAATCCGCCCAAACGAGGCACCCAAATTCTGTTTCCCATACACCATAACCCACGGTCATCTTTCCCAAGCAATGCTGATATTCCTACTAACCGTTCTGATTTCAAATTTTCTTCCTGATAAGCATCTATTTGGCACTTCAGTAATTCGTCAAAGATATTAGGAAGGAGTTCAGCTCGTAGCGATATAACTTTTATTGTTCCACTTCTTTCTTGACGACTTAGTGCATCTGCTACCACGTTCGCCTTCCCGGGGTGATAAAGGATTTCACAATCATAATCATTTACCAATTCCAACCATCTTCTTTGCCTCATATTCAGTTCCTTCTGATCGAAAATGTTGGGTCATCAAGATTTGAAGATGACCTCATGATCTCCTTTTATACTTTGAAAAACATTTTATACTTAGAGAAATTTTGGATGCATGGTTCTTTGTAATGGCTTGTACAAGATATCAAATGTTTGGTGAAGTCAAAGATCAACCAAAGTCAAGATTAAAGATTCTCTCATTGTGGAAGTGAAAGATCTTTTCTCAAACATACAAGTCATTGTTCACCGAAATTGTTCTCACAATTTCGGTGGTATCTCCACCGAAACTTCTCTCTATTTCGGCCAAGTCTCAAAGAAGCTTTTCCCAAAGATGATGTCATATATCTCAAATATGATGTCACATATCTCAAAGATGTGTCACATATCCCAAATGACATTTCGGTGGGACCTCAAAGAAGCTTCAAAGATGTTTTCTCCAAAGATGTGTCACATATCCCAAGTTTCCATCGGTGGTGCTTTTCTTGAAAGAAAATCTGAGAAGCAAAAGAAGACAAAAATGAGAGACATAATAAGACAAAATGAGAAGCAAATTCATTTTGTCTTGGAAGAAATCTTACAACCTTTCTTCGGTGGTGCATTTGTTGAAAGAGATTTTGAGAAGCAAAAGAAGACAAAAATGAGAGACATAAGAAGACAAATTGAGAAGATATTTTCTACATGGATAAAGTGACATTCTGTCTTATTATCCATTTCCATGCAAAACTCTTTTCTCATGCATGGGCTCTTCTGACTGTACCTTGTAAAAGGTGACAAGGACTTCACAACTTTCCAAAAGTCAACATCCTCAGCAAGTGTGAAGATGACAAGTGTCCCAAGCATTCAATGCTTGCACACTCCTTGTCACTATAAAAGGAAGAACTCTCCATACAGAAAAAACACACATCTTGAGAGACTTTGAAGATTACTGTGAGCTCTTGATATTCTACGCAAACTGGAAGAATTCTCTAAGTGCAAGAATTTCCAGTTTGCTTGAAAAACTTTATAGCTTTGTTCTAAGTGTTCTTAGTTATTTTGTTGTATACTTTGTGTAAGATTGTTAGAATAGTTTATCTGTTCTTTTCCGCAACAGTCTTAAGTTTTCTATGTGTAATTCTTGTTGAAAGATTTTCAATAAAAAGAATTAAAATTGTGAAAATTTTGAGTATTGTATTCAACCCCCCCCCCCCCTTCTACAATACTTGTTATAGCCATCTGGGACTAACAAGTGGTATCAGAGCAGAAAGTTTAATCCCATAAACTTGATCTGCGATGGCTGCCTCCTCTTCTTCAACTATTGAAAACTCTTTTCAAAATAACTTTTCTGAAAATGGCTCCATTTCAAAACCTCCTAAGTTCAATGCTAACAACTTCTCTTTGTGGAAAAGCCGCATGATGCTGTTCATGGAAGGAGTGGATACTAGATATCCAACCATTCTCCAAGAGGGACCCTTTATCCCCAGAGTTTGGGCTCACTATGAAACGCAGAGGCCTGGTAAAGAAACCATGGAAAAAGATAATTCTGATGATTCGTCTGATGAAGAAAAATCTGCTGCTACTGGTCGTTACATTCTTAAAAATCCTAAGAAATATACTGATGAGGAAAAACGACTTGTGTCTCTTGATTCTAAAGTTAGAACTATCATTGCTCTCTCTCTTCCTGATGAAGTGTACCACTCTCTGGTAAATCTCTCTACTGCCAAAGAGATGTGGTCCACTCTGTGTGTCTTGTACGAAGGTACAAATGAAGTTAAAAAGAGCAGAAAGATTGCTCTTGTTAGAAATTATGAACTCTTTGCTTTTGAAAAAGGAGAATCTCTTCCTAGCTTCTATAATCGCTTCAACTCTCTTTTAAATGATCTTAAGTTGTTGGGCAGAGTCTATGATAATGAGGAAGTCTTGTGCAAGTTCATGGATTGTCTTCCAGATTTTTGGGAAAATATATGTACTTGCATCAAAACTACCAAGGACCTTGAGTTCATGCCCTTGACTGTTCTTTATGGAACTCTTTTCAACTATGAGCAGACGAAACTGCATAAGTTTATAAAGAACTCTTCTCTAGCTCTCCTAAGTGACTCTTCCAAAAAGACTAAGTGTTTTCCAAAAATCACCTACCCATCTGATTCTGACCATGATAGTCAAGAAGATCCCAATGATCATTCAGAAGCATATCTTAGTGATGCTAAGGATGAATGTGAGGAAACTTCAGTTGATAAATTATCTGATGAAATGGCCATGTTGGATGGGTACTCTAAATCCAAATCTCATCTCTCTTCTGGAAAATCTAAGTTTGATAGAAATTCATCCTCTTCTCTCTCCAAACACTCTCCTTTGGATAAATCTAATGAGGAATGTTTTAACTGTGGTAAAAAGGGTCATTTTGCTTCTGAGTGTAAGAGTAAACAGTTTGAAAGACCCAGAACTGCTTCCTCAGGCCGATTTTCCTCAAAATCGGAAAGATCCAAATATGATTCCCAAAAGTTCAGCCAACACCTCTCTTCTGCAAATTTTGACCGGGCTGAAAGATACAAGGAAAAATACAAGAGAGAAAAGGAAAGAAATGAAAGACTTATCAGAAGAGGAAAGGGTCTGCCTGCTAAATCTTATGATTTGGCAGATGAACCCACATCTGAAAGCGAATGACTCCTCAACTGCTCTTGTATCAGCTAAGTGCTTCTTCTACTCTTCACAGGTACATACTATGTGTTTTATCTATCTTTTATGAATTCTCTTATTTCAAACTCTTTTGCTATGTGTCCATAATTTCTGCCATCACATCTGAAAACATAAATTTTGGAAATTTTATTTGGCTAGTCTCTGGGTGTTGTTTCTTTCTTAAAAAGAAATCCTCCAAAATTTTTCCAAAAATAACTTTATGACTTCTCATACCGATTTTCTTCTTCAATCTGTGAGTTTCAAAATGTCCAATTCAAAAGAAAGGATTTATGTACTCCCAATTTTTGAAATAAGAATTCTATGTGATGCACCCCCATTCTTTGTTATCTCTTCAAAATCTTTGAGCAAAAGTTAGGAAAAATGTCAAATTTCTAAAAGGAACTCTCTTTATAGAAAATGCTATATCTGTGGTGACATTTCTCATTTTGCCTAAGACTGTGAAATAAAGAATTATTCTGAGTGATATAAATTCTTTTCATTCTTTTTCTAACCCAAAAGGACCCACCTCCAAATGGGTACCTAGGAAATAAATTCTTTGTGATTGCAGATTTTGAGCTGGGCAGATGGATCTATGTGAACAAGTGAGAAAGTTGACAAAACCTTAGAATTCTTTACTCTCATGACATCATAAGCATGTTGATGTCATTCTCATGACATCACCATCTCCAATCTCTTAAATTTCCATTTCTTTTCTAAACCTCACCACCGAAATTTTCCTTAACCACCAAACCAAAACCATATCCCACCATACTTTACTTCCCATCATATGTTTTGCCTCCTCGATCGGTGGTACCCCTCAAATTCGGTGGAACCCTTCAAATTCGGTGGTGAAACCCTTCTAAATTCGGTACAATCCTTCAAACTCCTCGGTGGAATCCTCACACCGATCCACCACCGAGTCTACACCGACCCACACCGATTCCACACCGAATCTCCACCGATCCACCACCTCAAATCCCTCCACCAATCCACCCACTACAAACTCTTCTACAGATGTCACCCCAAATCCTCAAACTCAATCTTTTTGGGTCATCAAATTGGAAGATGAAATTCCAATCTTTTCTTCACTTTGAAGATTTTCTCCATAATGTCTTAGAAGTTTTACTACTGATTTTCCACCGAAAATCCTACCGAAAATAGCCAATTTTCGGTGGATTCTCCTTCATTTTCGGTGGAAAAGCAAAAAAAAAAAAAAAAAAAAAAAAATCCTACCGATTTTCCACCGAAAATCCTACCGAAAATAGCCTATTTTCGGTGGATTTTCCTCAATTTTCGGTGGAAAAGCAATAAAAAAAAAAAAAAATCCTACCGATTTTCCACCGAAAATCCTACCGAAAATAGCCTATTTTCGGTGGATTTTGCTCAATTTTCGGTGGAAAGGTAAAAAAAAAAAAAAAATCCTACCGATTTTCCACCGAAAATCCTACCGAAAATAGCCTATTTTCGGTGGATTTTCCTCAATTTTCGGTGGAAAGGTAAAAAAAAAAATAGTCTTGGTTCTGGCCGATCTTTTCATTTTCTCTTGGTGTTTTTCCTACGTCGGCCGCTGAGGGGGAGAATTCATCTGAGGGGGAGCAACATAAACCCTCAGTACTCATATACAACGACCAACTTGAAAAAATGAGGAAATCGACGGACCGGTCAAGGGGGAGCACTTCAGTCCGGGCGGATCTAACTGAGGGGGAGAAACACAAAGACCGACTGATCTAACTGAGGGGGAGCAAAACAAAGACAAAGGATGCTGATGCTAAACATGAAAAGATGCCAAGATGCAACAGTTGGGCAGAAGTATCCTAAGGCTGCTGATCAAAATGAAGAATCCTCAAGCCAGACACAAGTTTCAACTCGCCCCTCCAAAGATGCAAGTAATATTCATTCTGTTTATACTGTTTATACTTCTTTCCTTTTCCTTTCGATTATTTGTACAGCTATACCTTTTTATTTTTTCTTATATGTAAATATCATATATACATACACACACAAAAAAAAAATGGACTGTGTGAAAAAGAACCCAAAAGAGTAAAGAAGGGTCAACTTGCATTATTCACTGTCTTACTCATGTTTTTCTAAGTATGGATGTCATCATCAAATAGGGGGAGATTGTTGGGTCATCAAGATTTGAAGATGACCTCATGATCTCCTTTTATACTTTGAAAACCATTTTATACTTAGAGAAATTTTGGATGCATGGTTCTTTGTAATGGCTTGTACAAGATATCAAATGTTTGGTGAAGTCAAAGATCAACCAAAGTCAAGATTAAAGATTCTCTCATTGTGGAAGTGAAAGATCTTTTCTCAAACATACAAGTCATTGTTCACCGAAATTGTTCTCACAATTTCGGTGGTATCTCCACCGAAACTTCTCTCTATTTCGGCCAAGTCTCAAAGAAGCTTTTCCCAAAGATGATGTCATATATCTCAAAGATGATGTCACATATCTCAAAGATGTGTCACATATCCCAAATGACATTTCGGTGGGACCTCAAAGAAGCTTCAAAGATGTTTTCTCCAAAGATGTGTCACATATCCCAAGTTTCCATCGGTGGTGCTTTTCTTGAAAGAAAATCTGAGAAGCAAAAGAAGACAAAAATGAGAGACATAATAAGACAAAATGAGAAGCAAATTCATTTTGTCTTGGAAGAAATCTTACAACCTTTCTTCGGTGGTGCATTTGTTGAAAGAGATTTTGAGAAGCAAAAGAAGACAAAAATGAGAGACATAAGAAGACAAATTGAGAAGATATTTTCTACATGGATAAAGTGACATTCTGTCTTATTATCCATTTCCATGCAAAACTCTTTTCTCATGCATGGGCTCTTCTGACTGTACCTTGTAAAAGGTGACAAGGACTTCACAACTTTCCAAAAGTCAACATCCTCAGCAAGTGTGAAGATGACAAGTGTCCCAAGCATTCAATGCTTGCACACTCCTTGTCACTATAAAAGGAAGAGCTCTCCATACAGAAAAAACACACATCTTGAGAGACTTTGAAGATTACTGTGAGCTCTTGATATTCTACGCAAACTGGAAGAATTCTCTAAGTGCAAGAATTTCCAGTTTGCTTGAAAAACTTTATAGCTTTGTTCTAAGTGTTCTTAGTTATTTTGTTGTATACTTTGTGTAAGATTGTTAGAATAGTTTATCTGTTCTTTTCCGCAACAGTCTTAAGTTTTCTATGTGTAATTCTTGTTGAAAGATTTTCAATAAAAAGAATTAAAATTGTGAAAATTTTGAGTATTGTATTCAACCCCCCCCCCCCTTCTACAATACTTGTTATAGCCATCTGGGACTAACAGAAAAGATGTTGGAGACTCTTATGGTCAGTAAAAATTTGGCATTTAGAACCATAGAGATAATGTCTCCAAATTTTCAACGCGAAGACAACTGCTGCTAGTTCCATATCATGAGTAGGATATTGTCTTTCATGATCTTTTAGTTGACGGAAAGCATAGGCAATCACCTTTCCACGTTGCATAAGTACACATCCCAATCCTAGTTTAGAAGCATCACTGTAGACCACAAAATCATCGGAACCTTCTGGCAATGCTAATATCGGCGCGCTGCAGAGTTTCTCCTTCAATATTCTGAATGCCTCATCCTGTTCTGCTTTCCATTCAAACTTTAGATTCCTCCGAGTCAGCTTAGTCAATGGCGTCGCGATTCGAGAAAAATCTTTTATAAATTTACGATAATATCCAGCTAAACCCAGAAAACTACGTACTTCGGTTGGCGTCTTCGGCGGTTCCCATCTTTCAATTGCTTCCACTTTCGCTGGATCAACTTGTATACCCTTCTCTGAAACTACATGACCCAAAAACTGAACTTCTCGTAGCCAAAATTCACAGTTCGAAAAATTAGCATATAACTTCTCTTTCTTTAACAAGTCTAGAATCAAACGAAGGTGTTGCGCGTGATCCTCTTTGGATCGGGAATAAATAAGTATATCATCGATAAATACTATGACAAATTTATCGAGATACGGCTTACATACCCGATTCATCAAATCCATAAAAGCGGCTGGAGCATTCGTCAGTCCGAATGGCATCACCAAGAATTCGTAGTGACCGTACCTTGTGCGAAATGCAGTCTTTAGAACATCTTCCTCTTTAACCTTCAACTGATGGTAGCCAGATCTGAGATCAATCTTGGAGAAGTAACAAGCTCCAACTAATTGATCGAAGAGGTCATCAATTCTTGGAAGTGGATACTTATTCTTGATCGTGCGTTTATTCAGTTCCCGATAGTCAATACACATTCTCATTGAACCATCCTTCTTTTTCACAAATAGAACTGGTGCACCCCACGGCGAAGAGCTAGGTCTGATGAAGCCCTTATCGGTTAAGTCTTGCAGTTGTGCCATCATCTCTTTCATCTCTGGAGGTGCTAGTCGATATGGTGCACGAGCAATAGGAGTGGCTCCAGGGATTAAGTCAATACCAAATTCTACTTGTCTAACAGGAGGAAGACTATTCAAGTCTTCAGGAAAAACTTCTGGGTATTCACTAACGATAGAAATATCTTCCAACTTAATCTTTTCAGGCCTACTATCTATCACATAGGCTAAATAACTTGAGCAACCCTTGTTGACACATTTACGGGCTTTTATCATAGATATAAGACTAGACTGATGATTCTTACGATCACCATAGATCACTACTGCCCGCTTATCAGGTAAAACGACGTTGATTGTTTTCTTATCACAAACTATGTTAGCCCGATTTTCAGCTAACCAATCCATCCCTACTACCACATCAAACTCGATCAACTTTATTGGAAATAGTTGTATCGGTACTCCACACCCCTCTATATTTGTCATGCAACAATCAAAAACTTCTTTAACTGCCACTTGGTTATCATTTGCAGTGTCTACTAGTAAAGCATGTTCTAACATTTTAGGCTCTAAACGCATGTGAGCAGCAAATGAGGGAGACACAAAAGATCGGTTTGCACCGGAGTCAAACAACACTTTTGCACGTGTAGAGTTTATGAAAAATGTACCTGTCACCACATCTGGAGTTTCCTCCGCCTCTTTAGCTGTCATTTGAAATGTACGACCCCTGGTTCTCGGCGGTTCTATTCTTGGAACTGCTGGTCTGACAATGGTTGGTTTCCCTTATGTACCCTCTTGTTGTATTCTACCTCGCGGAAAATCTGATTGGAGGTGATCCGGAGAATTGCACAAAAAGCAAAACCGTGTTAATCGACAATCTTTAACAACATGCCCGGTTTTCCCACACTTAAAACAAACCCGAGATTCCACTTGACAATTTCCCTGATGGTAGAGATTACATCTCGGACATGGTCTTTCCGCTGGTCGAAACAACGGACGGTTATCGAACTTCTGAAATCTAGACTTCTTTAGATCATGTGGTGGTCCTTCCCATTTCCTTTTCCCCAGATTCTTATCACCTGCATCCCTCTTGTTGTCTCGTTCTACATTTTCTGCAGCATCCACTGCAGCTGTAAAAGTATCTGATCTTGTTGCAGTCACTAGTCTTCGAACTTCAGAATTTAAACCATAGATAAATCTTTCCATTTTCATCTTCTCCGTAGCAACATAATATCCTGCAAAACGAGATTTTTCTAAAAATCGAGCAGTATAGTCTCTAACCGACAGATTCCCTTGCTGTAGATTCATAAATTCTTCTTCCAATTGTCTGACAGCAGCTTGCGGACAGAAATGTGTTGTGAAAGCTAACACGAATTCCTCCCACGAAAAAGTAGAATATACATCCGATCCCCTTGATTCTATATGAGCCTCCCACCAATATAAAGCGTCACCTTTTAACATTGCAGTTCCATAAAGTACTTTATCTTCTTCAGAACATTTACACGTCTTGAAGATAGCCTCTATTTCTTTCAGCCATCTCATAGCTTTTACCGGATCCCGATCTCCTGAGTATGTAGGGGGCTTGCAACTAAGAAACATTTTATAGTCACACTTTTTTCATTACCGGTAAAACAGTAGAGGTGAGTGGCATCTCAACTTCATGTTCCGGATTTGGTCTATCAGTTTCATTATGACGATTACGTTCGAACATGGCTTGTATGCTATCCTGTAGTCTCCCTATTTCAGCAGTCAGATCATCCCGTGTAACAAACTCTGTACCATGCGGTTGTGTTCTACCCCCAGCTCGGTCCCCAGTTCCCCTTCCGGTTCTGCCTCCACCACGATCTCCTCCTCTTCCCCCTGTTCCTATTGGTGGATTCTCTCCCCTCGAATTCCTTCCTTTTCTCTGGTTCCTTTGTCTAGTGCCACTCGCCATTCTGTGGATTCAAACAAAGTTAATATACACATAAGCACATACCCCATATAACAAGGTATTCCAGTTCAAACATGTACCTGTAAGATCATAATTACACTGGCCAGGTGTAATCTGAAATTACCTTGCATGATGTTCCTTCTACCTTTTATACTTAGCATCCCCAGGTTCTAAAATAATAGGGACCTCCTACTTCACATGCACTTTAAGTCTAGGTACAGATACTAATACCTAAATCCCTTAAACTAGGGCTCTGATACCATCTGTAACAACCCACTATCCAGATATACATAAAACATATATTGCATAACATGTTTTCAGCAAAAATACATCACCAATTCACATTTGGTCCCAAAGTCTGTCTAGACATAGTAAGAAATTTAGTACAAACTTGATCCTATTTAGATTACATAATAACTAATAACAAAGTTATAAGTACAAGCGCATCCACAATTTCATAACGATCATCTTCCCAAAAAGCTATCCATCAAGTATTCTAATCACTTGGTCTTACTGGAACCACCACCTGGAATACATATTTTTAGAAACAAAATGAGGGTTAGACCTAAGGGTCTAGTGAGGAAATCCATGACATTTGGAAATCATTAAAATTCATTTATACAAAATCCCTTTTTATATAAATAAGCATAAATCACACGTAAATTAATACTAACCAAGATTTGTGCATCGTACCTATCTCATCCCACCTTATCCCTCCACCAATGGCCAAATTTATTGGTTGCGAGCCAATTTAACACACCGGTCCAAAGCCCGGCCACGTATTATATTCTCATATAATACTCACGTAATTATAATATCTCAATATATTATAATTACCCACGTATGACACATTCATACAATTTATCAAGTATTTGTTATCCACATAATGTATTCCAGTAAAAATATTTTGAATTAAAACTCACCTGTTTTAGCTTATATCCAAAAATCACCCCAAGCTATTATCAGTTACTTCAATCCTTCAGTTCCAAATTCACAGAAGCTGTAACAATTAAATACAATATCTGTTTTAACACTTAATATCTTAAAACCCACAACTCTCAGCCATTATCGCAAACAACTAACACTATCGCAAACACTTAAAAAATTTCGCAACCCACTGTTGCGAGTTTTGAGAATCCCGCAACCCACTGTTGCGAGTTTTGAGAATCTCGCAACCCACTGTTGCGAGTTTTGAAGAATTTCGCAACCCACTGTTCATCCTAAACCCAGATTTTTGTGCAGATTTAAAGCAGGAAGTTTATGTAATCTTTGCAGAAATGTTCTATACTACTATTAGAACACTAACTCATGCCCAAAACTTACATATCTTTCTAAAACTACCAAAACCCACATCAAAGTCCATATAAAACCTAATACACATAAAAGAGAGGATTATTACCTTTGTTTCTTGATGTAAACCCAAAACCCATCTATGGAAATCAGTAATCTTCTTCTTCTTAGCCTTTCCTTCTTCAATTTACTTTCTTTTTCCCTCTTCTCTCGCTGCCGTGAACGTATTCACATACACACACACTTTCACCCTTTTGGTTTTTTTTGCTAATATGACTAGAAGAGGATATCTCCTGGAGTCAAAAGGGACAAGGCGGTGGTGGTGGATAATTATATCCACAATCACCAATTAAACCTCATACTTAACTCATTTGGCAAAACTTACCCCCAAACTTCCAAATAGAAATTAAAACTTACCCCTTTAACGTCTATTTCTATAAAATACTTAAATAAAGACTTATAAAATTTCCCAAATCTAGTTTTAAACTAAAATAATATTCGTTAAAATAATAATAAAAATTACCTGGTTATTACACCACCCTTTCTCGAACCAGATCCATGCCTTGGGCTTGAGTCCTAGTTTCGCGGTAGGGATCTAAACATTAATTTTTTGTCACATTATTAATTATTTTTTAATTATATATTATAAATTAATCAAATGTTAATTAAAATATATTAATTTATCGTATTTAAAAAATTATTATTTAGCTTTGTTTAGAAAATATTAAATAATTTTAGTTATATATTATTAAATAATTTGATTTTCACTAATAAATATTAATTTATAGTAAGTAAAAATTATTAATTACTTTTTGTCATTTTTAATGAATTTTAATATAATTTATAGTTTTTAATTAATTAAAATTATTATCTAAATTTAGTTAGAAATATTAATTATTTTTAATTAAATGTTATTAAATAATTTAACTTTTAATTAATATATATTAATTAAAGTATCTAAAAATTATTTAAAAACTATTGATTAAATTTTAATTACACATTACTAATTAGTTTTAATTACATATTATTAAATTATTTTATTTTAATGAATAAATATTAATTTATAGTAACTATAAAATTAATTTAAAGATAATAACTAACGTTTTCCCGTCTATTCGATAGGCAGGCAGGCAACTTCTTAGCTGAGAGTGAGGAACGAGAAGGAGCCAACGGTTGATGGTCAAGCAACGGCAATCGCTGAGGGATAAGAGGGTTAATCACTCTTTTATTTAACGTTCACTCTTTCTCGAACCTGATCTGTGTTAGGGGCTTGAGTCCCAGCTTCGGTAGGGATTCAAAAATTAATTTTTTGTCACAATATTAATTAGTTGTTAATTATATATTACTAATTAATTTACTTTTAATTAATATATACTAATTTATAGTATTAAAAAATTATTTAATTTTAGTAAGACAATATTAATTAATTTTAATTATATAGTATTAAATAATTTAATTTTAATTAATATATATTAATTATAAGTATTAAAAAAATATTTATAAACTATTGATTAAATTTTAATTACACATTACTAATTAATTTTAATTATATATTATTAAATAATTTTATTTTAATTAATAAATATCAATTCATTGTAATCAAAAAAATCATTTAAAATTATTAATTAACGTTTTCTCGTCAATTTGATCGGTGAGGCAGACAACTCCTAGTTGAGGGTGAAGAACGAGAAGGAGCCAACGTTTGAGGGTCAAGCAAAGGCCCTCGTGGAGGACTAAGAGTGTTAGTCACTCTCTTATTTATGGTCCACCCTTTCTCGAACCAGATCCATGCATTGGGCTTGAGTCCCAGCTTCGATAGGGGTCTAAACATTAATTTTGTCACATTATGAATTAATTTTTAAATATATATTAAAAATTAATCAAATGTTAATTAAAATATATTAATGTATCGTATTTAAAAAATTATTATTTAGCTTTTGGTTAGAAAATATTAAATAATTTTAATTATATATTATTAAATAATTTGATTTTCACTAATAAATATTAATTTATAGTAATTAAAAATTATTAATTACTTTTTGTCATATTTTTAAATAATTTTAATTATATACTACTAATTTTTTTAATTTTAATTAATATATACTAATTTATAGTTTTTAAAAAACTAATTAAAATTATTATCTAAATATAGTTAGAAATATTAATTAATTTTAATTAAATGTTATTAAATAATTTAATCTTTAATTAATATATATTAATTAATAGTATTTAAAAAATATTTAAAAACTATTGATTAATTTTAATTTAATCTGCGATACAGGTTTTGATGTTTTGTTCAAAAGAGATTTTTGCTCTCTGCTAGGAGAAGGCACAGGAGTAGAACTTCTGTGGGCCGAAAGAAAAGGTGATCTGTATCTTATGAACTTCAGTGCAAGGAACAAAGAAGATAAGTTTTGTCTTGTTGCAAGCAAAAATGAAGAAGCTTGGTTATGGCACAACAGGTTCTGTCATATAAACTTCCACACCTTAGATAAACTTGATCTAGTTAAAGGTTTGCCAAATGTTAAATTCAACAAGGATCATTCGTGTTCTGCCTGTGAAATGGGAAAACTCAAGAGAGCTTCCCATAAAGACAAGACTGATGTGTCTTGCACTAGGCCTCTGTACATGCTTCATGTTGACCTCTACGGTCTCATTGCTACACAGAGCCTAGGTGGCAAGAAATACATGCTAGTGTTGATCGATGAATATTCAAGATATACTTGGGTGGAATTTATTCGAAAGAAATTAGATGTTCCAAACATTCTGATTAATCTAATGAAAAGAATCCAGGTTCTTTATGAGTGCAGGATACAAAAGCTAAGAAGCGACAATGGGACAGAATTCAAGAACTCTGTCATTGAAGCTTACCTTACAGAAGAAGGAATATCACAGAACTTCTCTGCTGCACGCACCCCACAACAGAATGGCGTGGTGGAACGTAAAAATTGCACGCTAGTGGAGGCTGCAAGAACAATGCTTACGGCATCTGGATTGCCCACATCTTTCTGGGCAGAAGTTATATCAACTGCATGTTTTACCCAGAATCGATCAACAGTGGTGAAAAGACACATCAAAACACCTTACCGGTTGATCAATCAAAGAAGACCAAATATCAAGTTCTTTCACATCTTTGGTTGTAAATGCTTGGTCCTTAACGACATAGAAGCACGAGGGAAGTTCGATGTAAAAGCAGATGAAGGCAAGTTCATCGGGTACTCTGCCACCTCTAAGGCCTACAGAGTCTACGTTCTGCGCACACGATCGATTGTGGAAAGCATAAATGTCTCTTTTGACGATTCCTTTCAAAAGCCTTCTGAGCAAATCAGTTCAGAACTCGGACTAAACAAAGAATCTTCTAGCATTTCTAAGAAAAGAGAAGCTGAATTAAGTATTCTATTTGAAGAAATGTTCAATGATGATGTTGATCCCTCTGGAGCTCCCGGAGCCTCTGAAGAAACATCCTCTGTTGGGGTGTTCGCGGTCCGGTTTGGGCGGTTTAACCCCTACGACCACAAACCAAACCGCAAGTAGCGGTTTATTAAATTTTCAAACCGAGCGGTTTGACATCAAGTGCTCAAACCGGTCAAACCGGACCGCGGTTTAGGCGGTTTGGTCCGACCGGTTTAGGTGGTTTGGGTCTTTTTATGGGCTTTAAAGTGTAAACTTAAAAATATATATATACTTTTAAATTTTAGACTAAAAGGTAAACAAATATTGAGTCCATTTGAATTAAACAAAGTCCACAAAAATTAAACAAAATATCCAACAAAACACTAAAAAAAGTAAATGATAATATATATAATTGGTGGTCGGTTTGGTCCAAACCGTCCAAAAAAACCTTCAGCCGCAAACCGGACCGGACCGGGCGGTTTAGCAAATTTTCAAACCAGACCGAACCGACAGACCACTTAAACCGCCAAAAACGGTCCGGTTTAACTTGGTTCGACCGGTTTGAGCGGTCCAATGATTTTTTTGAACACCCCTAATCCTCTGCTGACCGGACTGATTCAGATATATCTCTAACTGGTCCCTCAAATACTTCACCCTCTTCCATTAATCGTGTAGATGCAAATGTCGAGGGGGAGCTAGCAGAAGATGATGTAAATGAGAATACAACCACAGAGGCACTGGAAATACCAACTCCAGTAACAACAGAGGAATCCATGCTAGAGGAAAAATGAGGATTCAGTCTCAATATCATCAGAGAAATCAATCCCTACTCTTAGTGAAATACCACGACAAGCTGAAACACCATGTTCAAACACAGAAGTACCACCAACAACAGAGGTTCCATAGAAGTCCAACTCGATGATGCAAATGACCATCTCCCAAGAATGACTAAATGGACAAGAAGTCATCCTCAGAGCCAAATAATCGGCAACCCTTCTAAAAAAGTCAAGACAAGATCCGCCACTGCTAATTTTTGTTTATTTACAAACTTTATCAGTGTGATCGAACCCAAAAGAATCTCTGAAGCCCTAGAAGATCCGAATTGGGTGAAAGTTATGCAAGAAAAGCTTCTCCAATTTGAGGGAAACAAAGTATGGACTTTAGTTCCTCTGCCAAGAGGGAAAACAGCTATAGGAACCAAATGGGTCTTCAGAAATAAGAAGGATGAGGATGGAGTGGTCATCAGAAACAAGGCGAGATTGGTAGCCAAGGGATACTGTCAAGCAAAAGGCATAGACTACGATGAAACCTCTGTCCCTGTTGCACGACTCGAAGCTATAAGAATTTTCCTAGCTTTCGCAGCCCACGGAGGTTTTAAGGTTTTTCAAATGGATGTCAAATCTGCCTTTCTGAACGGACAAATTCAAGAAGAAGTTTATGTCCAACAACCACCAGGGTTTGAAAGTCCAAAATACCCAAATCATGTCTACTATCTTGACAAGGCTCTGTATAGACTCAAACAGGCCCCAAGAGCATGGTATGAACGACTCCCAACCTTCTTCCTTGAAAATGAGTTCAACAGAGGTACCACTGACACTACTTTGTATTATAAAAGAAAAGGTGGAGAGATTCTACTTGTTCAAATATATGTGGACGATATTGTTTTTGGCTCTACAAATGCACAATACTGCACTGATTTTGAAAAACTCATGCAGAGTGAGTTTGAAATGAGTATGATGGGAGAATTAAATTTCTTCCTATGACTCCAAGTCAAACAATCATCAGAGGGAATTTTCATTAATCAATCAAAATATGTCTCTGACATACTTTCAAAGTTCGAACTCTCTGATGCCTCTGTCATGAAGACCCCCATGGCAACTAGATCTAAGTTACACTCAGATCTAGAAGGAAAATCTGTGGAGTGCAAACTCTATAGAGGCATGATCGGATGTCTCTTATATTTAACTGCTAGCCAGATATAATGTATGTCACATGTCTCTGTGCATGATATCAAGCTAACCCCAAAGAATCCCACCTATTAGCTGTCAAGAGGACCTTTAGATACCTAAAGGGAACCAAGAACCTTGGCCTCTGGTATCCAAAGAACTCTGGCTTTGATCTTATGACCTATACAGACTCAGATTATGGAGGATGCAAGCTTGACAGAAAGAGTACCTCTGGGAGTTGCCAATTCCTAGAAGGTAAATTAGTCATCTGGACTTCAAAGAAGCAGAACTGTGTGTCAACATCCACAGCAGAAGCTGAATATGTTGTTGCTGCAAGTTGTTGCTCTCAGGTTCTGTGTATGAGAACTCAGCTAAAAGACTATGGTCTAAACATTCAGAAGATCCTCATCCTCTGTGACTCCAAGAGTGCCATTGTGATCACTGCCAATCCTGTGCAGCACTCCAAGACAAAGCACATAGATATACGGTACCACTTCTTGAAGCATCATGTTGAACAGGGCACAATAGAGATGTACTTTGTGTCAACAGAATATAAACTTGTGAATATCAACTTGCGGACTTATTCACCAAGGCACTTGATGAGAAAAGATTCCTTTTCTTGGTGGGTAAGTTAGGTATGCTAAATATGAGTTGACCCCTCTGTAAGTGAGACTAAACCCTCTTGTACATATGTACATATATTTCATGTTTTTAGAATGTAAATCCTTAATCACCAAACGTTTTATATCCAACAGAGCTTCTGTGAGGTAGCTCAGAGCTTATGTCTACCTTCACATAATCTCCTGTTAGGTTGACCTTTGCTTAGTGCTCTGCTTATCTTATATGATCCAAGCATAGGTCAAGGGGGAGTAGAAGGAGACTTTGGAATGATTCACAGAGGTTAATCATTCAAGGGGGAGCCAAAGAAGATTGTTGGTCAGATAAGTCGCAGACTATGCCGAACACAGGGAAATCTAAGAGTAAGTTACTCGCACAAAACCATTTTCCAAAACACTTTTCTAGGACACCACTTTCACAATATGTCCTAAAAACATTTCTTAAAACAATCAAAACATTAGATGGTTAAAAAGTTTTATGAGCTTTCCTTAATTAGAAATGTTCAGTGATAGAGCCTCTGTCGAGCTCAGCAGAGCCTCTGCGGATACAAGCTTCTGTCATCGGCTATTTCTTAAGGACGCTATATCGACCATTCCAATTGTATTTTCAAAGGATTCTGGTAAAGGTGCAAGCTTGGGAATTTGATAGAGGATACAAAGTTACAAAGCTCATTCCAACACAGAGCCTCTGTAGTTTCTGGTACTTACGCTTTCTCGAAAGAAGGTCTGAGATGCGGGTTATTTTTTGGATGACGGTCATTTGGGTTTAGCAAACGCCACGCGCGTAGGCGTAGTGGTACGTGCACGACCTTTCATCGTGCACTGCCATTACTGACATGGCACTCTGCCATTGGACATGGCACCACTTGCTGCAGTTGAGGCGACGTTTTTACATCCGTATTCAATTACCGGACCCCAAAAACTTATCCATTCTCAGAAATTTTCACCGTTTTGAATTCTGAAGAATTTTACCCTATAAACCTGATAGGCGGGTATCACCCCCCCCCTTGAATCTAACCGCAAGTGTACGGTATCGAAATCAAGTAATACGTATGGTAAGTACGAGTATCGAATCCACGAGAACTAGGAACTAAGTATCACAATTACTATAAATGCTATTAACTGAATTGTTGATATTGGGCGATTGGTTGGTATTAAACTACTTAAATGCAGGAAAATAAATCAAACACGAAACAGTAGGCATCTTAAGAAACTTCAGATAGAGAAAGCAATTGAGGGTTAGAACTCCTTAGGTTTTCACATACAAACATCAGACTTAAAACAATTACCAGTTATTTCCCTTTAATGAAACCAAATCTCTAAAATCACCGTTGTTCTCTTTCGAGCAACAACGGGTTTTATTTCGAAAAGGACAGGTTTAATCTCTCGATCTTAACCTATGGATTCCAAAACACATTAAGCGCAAGATTTATGTTGAACGGATAGATTTTATCTCTCGATTTCAACCTATCGGTTCAATTAGGACTAAGGCTTACTCGATATATCTCTATCACCTTTCTCACCTTAGGCATGCAATTTCTAATTCTAAATAACAATTAATCCTCTTGAACTCAATTGCTAACAAACAATTCAAATGTAAATTGGCCACATTCACACAAGCATTAAGAGCAAAATTGCATACTTCATTAAATAAGGAAAACTGATAAACGTTCAAATCATCTGGTTACATGCTTACAAACCCAAGTTATTCCAACCCCCAACATGAACAGATTAGTTCATGTCGGTGGTGGATTCAAACAAAAGAGAAAGTAATGAAAACGTGTGTGCAAACATGATTAACGTGAAAGATGAAATCGTGATGAATGTAATGATAACTCCCTTCTCCCGGCTCTAATCCGAATCACATCATGAATTTCTCCTCGAATCAATCTCTCTCGTCGCTCCAAAAGATGTAAAACTATCTCCCAAAATCGCCTCCGGAACTGCTCTGGCCGTCGTGTGGCTTTTTTCTAAGCATAACTGATTGATTCCCCTAAAAATGAGAAAATCAGGCTTTTAAACGCATCTGACAGATGGCGCTACCTCCCGTGCTAATTGGGTCGCGCCAAAAGGCGCGCCACTCTCTGGGACTTCACTCTTCAACAACTCGCGCTAGTTTGGTGCTAGCTAAGTCGCGCCAGAAGGCGCGCCAGCTTCTGCTTGCTCCACTTTCGTCTTTTTCCGGATTTTGAGCTCTTCTCCGCTTCTTTTCTTGATGTTTGTCTTCCTTTTAGAATACCTGCGCATTTCACTCAATAAACCGTAAAACTTCGCATTTTTGCTGGAACACAAGCCAATTTCATTGGTTTGAGAACTGAAAATAACGCCAAAAAGTGGTGTTATCAACAACCCCAAACCGAGCGTTGCTTGTCCCTAAGCAAATTAGCGATAAATTAGAATAAAAGCACATATCAGTGAAATAATAACTGCACAATTCCCAATCGGTACCAAGTGATGCACTGGTGATTTCCTATACCCGTGAATGTCTCTCTCACTCTCGCCTCATCCTTATTTTGTTTGATCTATGGCCTTCCATTGTGAGTTGAACTCGTGACAACTCCGATTACATTAGGGTTGTACTAGGTCTAAACATACTAGGGAAAACATTTCGCCTCGACCCTACCTCACGGGATGCACTCATTTCACTCGAACCTAGGTTGTCGCACATGTTGTCATGTATAAGGAGGTTATGTACAAGAATATTCAAAAATTCACATGACAACTCTAAAGAAAGATGCACAAGTGTCCAAAAAGTCGATCTCAGAAAGGAATCAAGTAGCAAGACAGGGAGTATCAGCAAAGGTGGTCGTATACCGTAATCGCATTTTCCAGAAGATCATCTAGGTCTTTACAAGGTTTGTAACGGGGCTTGGGTTATGGCTGAGAAACGAAGGGTAAAAAGGATCAAAATCCTTGGTGTGTCAATCATTAGCAGTTTTGAACTTTCTTGCTTCGCATTCTATCACTTATCCCTCTTTATCATTGTTGGAGTCGCTTTGACTCTCTTATTTAACGACTAGAACTGCTATCTAACTACTATTTAAGTAGCTGTATTTATTTTCTTTTATTTTCTTTTTTTTAAATTGGGACTTCATTGGTCCTCTCTATTTGATTGGGGCGACATTGGCCCTCTTTTCTATTTCTTGGGTTACATTGACCCACTTTATTCTCATGACTGGCTTGTACTGCTTCTGATTGACACACTTTCGGATATGGGTTGGCTAAGGCTTTTGGCTAAAGGTTTTATGGTGGGTTTGAAATGAATAAATGGTGAGTGTTTGGCTACAAAGTGGTTTTGGATACACACAAAATGGGTCAAAGGAAAGATAGCTAAAAATGGGTTAAAACAAACACACAATGCCTGGAATCATCTCTTAAGGTCCACAGGTGTAACATCTTAAATTTTGTTATTATTATTTTAATAAGATTTAGAATGTATTTGTATTTGGAGTAACCTTGAATTATATAGAGTATTATAATTCAATTAGGGTTAAAATACAAATGTTGAAAGTTTAAAGATTTCTTTTGAGAATATTAAACTTAAGGGTTATTATTATGTGTTTTATATATGTATAAGGTGTGTATGTCATTTCTTTGAAAGTTAAGGGTTTATTTGGTAAATAATCCTATGACTCATGGCTATTATTGAGGAGGTGGCAAACAATTAGTCATTAAGACTAATTGTGTGAGTGTAAGTGTGAGTTTGGTGTGTGTCTTTCGGTTTGGAGAAAAGAGAAGCCGAGAGATAGAGATTGAGGAATCGAAAGGAAGAAAAGAAGAAGGAATCATAATTATTACAACCGGAAAAGAGGAATCAATCCAAGGTAATTATATCATAAACCTTCATCTTGTTAGTAAAAAGCTTTCTATGGAGTTTTAGTTGGGTTTTGATAAATTTTGATGATTATGAGAATCTGAGTTTTTGGGTATGTTAAGATAAGGTTATTAAACATATCTGCACATTATCAGAAACAAACATAGATTAAAACTGCAAAAACTGGATTTAAGAATGAACTTAGTGGACTGAGACTTGGATGAACATCATCGAAGTCGCAACCTTGAGTTGCGACATTCATGATTGTCGCAATAGACCGTTGCGACTTGGCTTTGGAGTCGCAACAGTTGGTTGCGATTTGGAGTGGAATCGCAATGGTGAGTTGCGACTTGGTACTGTAGTCGCAACAGTGGATTGCGATTTGGAGTGAAATCGCAATGGTGGGCTGCGACTTAGGTTGGGATCGCAACAGTTGGTTGCGACTTGGAATTGGAATCGCAATAGGCGGTTGCGACTTCAGTTCATTGCGACTTGAGATGTAATTTTAAGAGATTAAGGATTTTTAGCTGTGAAGGGTTATGTTTTATAAATTAATATCAGTATATATGTAAATTGGATATTACAGTAAACCGTGGTAGTAAAGAAAGGAGTCCCTACGAGTTTAAAAGGGATTAAAAGAAGTGTGATTTAATATCAGGTGAGTTTATTCAACTCTCTTTAAAATTCAGTAATTAATATTGAAATAGATGTTTTATATGTATGCATGGATATGATTATATGGACTTGATTAAGTCAGAGATAAGCCCAAGAAGGCGATTAAAAGTTGTGCTATGTTGATTCCCATGCTAAAACTTCTAGGAGGAGATAGCTATGAAGTTGATGAACTGGTACTTATTATTATTCTTATATGCTAAGTATGATTATCTGCTATATGCAATTTGTTTTATGGTTATGAACTCTAGATATGATTTGAAGCCATATTGAGATAAATTATAAGGATCTATCTATGAGTCCAAAAATGTAGATTAACAATTGAGATATTAACTTCTGTGCTAAGTTGCAAAGAGGGGATAGTTAAGAGATTGAAATGAGGAGCTAATAATATTCTTTATTTTTATATATATAGAATATGTTCGGAGGAATGATATATTGTATGCCGGACGCATATAGTAGTATCGATTATTATATTTATGTGTTATGTGCTTTTACTAAAAATAGGCATCCGGTCACCGAGGGCACTTGGGTACGGTATAATGGGAACCGATTACTCGCCATAGACCAAAGGGATGTAAATTTTAGTAATTGGGTGTACCTTGAATCATCGTGAGTCCCGATTGAGTATCGCGATATTATAATCCCATTGGGACCATTGATTCTGAGGTGGAATGTGGAATAGGCAGATTTTGATATGTAATTCCCATTTCGATTTGGGAAGATCGGAGATTTCCCAGTGATGAGAGGAAGATCTGAGATAGGCATAAAGTAAATTGTAATCTCTACTTCCTGATTAAGAAATAGGCAGGTTTTGACTTGTAATTTCTTGTGTTTGAGTATTGACTGTGAATCTGGGATGATTCATAGAAAATTCTTAAAATTTGTTGTTATGACTAGATGAGTTAGTCGTAAGTATGGGATCGGGGTAGATTCCCCGATTTGGAAAGGAGTTGTCATACGGTAAGATGGGTGAGAACAGGTTTGAGTTATCTGTTCATATTTTAATTATTAAAATTTATTTTGATTTGAGTATTCTCACTAGGCGAAAGCCTAATGTTTCAAGTTGAATCTTCTTACCAGGTACAAGCTCCGGGAAGTAAGCGGGAATGAGAGAAGAGAACTTTTTGAGAAGATTCAGACTTAGAGATAACGGAGGATCTGATTATTCTTTGATGATTTTGGGACGGTTGTTTAGATAACTTGATTAATCTGATTGTTAGGTTATGATTAGATTAATAAGTTATTTAAGTAATGTCGTTTGTATATAGAAACCTTACATTTGATCCTCAGGATATACAAGTTTGAAGCTTTTTGATCATAACTTGTCGTAAATTTTAAGGTTTAAATTAACCCTGTTTTTAGGGTGTTTCAACACGATATGGTCTACTATACCCTTACCTAATATCCCGATGGTCGTCTTTGCTACTTAATGCAATAATATAACGAGATCACTCTATATTAACGACAAGGAACTCGAAAAAGTGTATGTAAATTAAGTGTATGAATCCCTCGAAATGAAAGACGTCTTATAGGCTCAAATCTCGCTGCCGGGTGGTCTCCACTAATGTCCCTAGTCATGTCCTTTCCCGGTCCTTCCCTAACGGTCACGTCACTATCACAAGATTCTTCCCACAATGGTCGGTCTCAATCATTAAAAACAAAAAATTTATCTATGTGATCTAGACACTCAGAAGTGCAAGAAATCTACATGCATAAACTTGGGCCCGATTGGGCAACCCCAAACCTTACCCACACATTGTCCCCAATGTGCAAGTAAAGTTGTAGGCTTTGTGACATAAATCAGGGTGCAGTTATTGCAGTCATCAAACAGGACAGACAAAGCATCAATACAAAAACATCAAATAGCGGGCCTAGAGATATTCAAATATGGCCACCCCAAACCTAGGTCGTGGCCTAGGTTTTCCAACTAAAGACAACCCCAAACCTCGGTGAAACCGAGGTTTGCACAGGATTAAAAGTGAGTGTGTAGATGTTTGAAAAGTGAGGCACCCCAAACCTAAGTGAAACTTAGGTTTGTTGCATCTCGTGTAACTAAAAATGGAACAGAACGTCATACACCACTCGTTTAGCAGAAAGAGTTAGAACATACCTGTTTGCCCGGACGAAGGAGATTATCTTGAAAAATATGAGCGCCAATCAGAGGGGATGGAGAGATCATGCACACACAAAAGAAAATACACAAGGGACGAAAGAAAAGCAAAGAACTAAACACACACAGCAAGAAAAGACGAAAACCGCACGAAAACAACCAAAGGCAACAGGGGAGTCTCGTGGCTTGACACGCGGTATGGAAACCGCGACCCAATCCGCGTATGTCCCTGTTCCAGCTATTTTTTGATTTTTCGAATTTTTCATTTTTTTATTGATTTTCGTAATTAAAACACACTCAAAAACAAAATTAATAAAAGGAAACAAACCTTGGTGGGTTGCCTCCCACCCAGCGCCGTATTTAAAGTCGTGGCACGACTATGTGGTTCTCAACTCGGCTCGGTGTTCGCGGACTTGAATCGCCCATACTTGCGATTTCCTGCGGATTCTCTCTCATTTGGCCTTCCATGACCAGCTCCGGATTCTTCTTCACTTCGACCTCTCGCCTTCTCGAACATCTTGAAAATCACCTTCTCGCCACCAACTCTCAATGTCACTTCTCCTTCCTCCACATCTATCAGTGCTCGGCTCGTGGCTAGGAAGGATCTTCCCAGTATCAGCGGGACTTCTATGTCTTCATCGATGTCTAGCACCACGAAGTCCACCAGGAAATAGAATTTCCCTACCTTGACGAGTACGTCCTTGATCACTCCGTATGGGTATACTATTGATCTATCCGCGAGCTTGAGTGTCATGTATGTCTGTTGCACTTCTCCCAGGCCAAGTTTCCTGAAAATAGATAAAGGCATTAGATTAATACTGGCTCCTAAGTCACATAACACCTTATTAAAATTAAGCTTCCCAATTTGAATAGGGATTGAAAAACTCCCTGTATCGTTGAGCTTCGGGGAAAGCTTGTTCTGAATTATCGCGATGCACTCTTCAGTAAGTGCAACTATAGACTGGTGTTCAAGTGCCCTCTTCTTTGATAGGATCTCTTTCATGAACTTCAGGTATGAGGGCATTTGTACCAACGCATCTGCAAAATGGATGTTAATATGCAACCTTTTAAATATATCAAGAAATTTGGAAAAATTAACATCATCCTTATTCGCTTTCAGTCTGCTCGAATATGGCACTTTCGGAATTGTCGGCTTGACCGGTGCTGTCACCTCTCTTTCCTTCGGCTTCTCCCGATCAATCAAATCTTCATCCTTCGATTTCTCCTTCATCGCCACCTCTCTCTCAGCTTCCAACTCATCCATATTGATGATCTCCACATCTTGCTCGGTTTCCTTCGATGTAGGCTCTCGTAGCGGTTCTCCATTCAGCTCCTTGCCACTTCTTAGATAGATGGCATTGCATGTTTCCCGGTTTGTCCTTTCCGTTTGACTTGGAAGTGTTCCGGGAGGTCGGTTTTGTAGGGCTTCAGAAATCTGCCCCACTTGCCTTTCCAAGATCTTGATAGAGGCGATGTTTTGTTCGGTAGCCGCCTTGACAGTGTTGATAGTGCTTGCTAATCCCTCGACTGTGCTGTCCATCTTGGTCATGAACTTCATCATCATCTCTTCCAGCCCCGGTTTCTTCTCCCGGGATGGTCCTTCATTCCTTTGGTGAAACCCTGGAGGACGGTAAACATTATTAGTACTAGAAGCACTAGAAAAGTTAGAGAAGTTACCTTGTTGTTGCTGATCGGGTTGGCCCCATGAAAGATTAGGGTGTCGTTTCCACCCCTCATTGTACGTGTTCGAAAAGGGGTCGTTTCTCGGTTGGTTCCGGTTTTGCATAAAGTGAACTTGTTCAGGTTCTCCCGGATCGCCTCCTTTCAGATGATTCGTGATAAGAGCTAATTGAGCTTTGAGTTCCTTAAGCTCATCCGATTCCCGAACACTCGCTACTCGTGCAACGGAAGATCGTGGTGTGGAATAGCTATGCTCGGCTAGGTTCTTGATCAACTCGACTGCTTCCTCATGCGTCTTGTTCATGAGCGCCCCACCCGCTGCAGAAGTGATGTCATTCTTGAATTGCGGGTGAAGGCCTCCAAAGAACGTTTGGATTATGACCCAACCATGTAACCCGTGATGTGGACACTTCTTCAACATGTCCTTATATCTCTCCCATGCCTCGTAGAGTGTCTCTTGGTCCCATTGCGCGAAGTGTGTAATGCCGGCCATCAGCTGAGCGGTTCTTCCCGGTGGGAAGAATTTCTGGAGGAATGCAGCTTTCAGGTCTGCCCATGTAGTAATCTGATCCGACGGTAGGCCCTCTATCCATATTTCAGCTCTACCCTTTAGGGAGAAACTGAAGAGTCTTAGCTTGATCGCGTTCTCTTCCATCCCGTTGATCTTGAACGTATTACAGATTCATTCGAATGCTCGTAGGTGCGCGTGGGGATCTTCAGTCGGTGCTCCCCCAAATTGGTTCTGTTGTACCATGACGATGGTACTCAGCTTGATCTCGAAGTAATTAGCCGCGGTGGTAGGAGGTTGGATCCCTATACGTGCGGCTGCCACATTTGGATTGGCAAATGACCGCATAGGTACCCTCTCCAGAGGTGGTGGAGGATTATTGCGAGGTGGTCTCTCGTCACCCATATTCAACTGTTTCTTAGCTTGTGATTATCTTCGAAGGCGACGTGCAGTTCTCTCTATTTCCGGATCGATCGGCTCGATTCCTTTCCCTCGGGTTTCCTTAGGCATAAACCACTAGCACCTGAAAAGAAAATAAACAAGCTTAGCAATTCAGAAATTTAAAGCGATGAAATAAAATACGAAATAAAAAAATGTCCAAGCTAATAGCGCTTATAGCTGGTAGTGCTATTAGTTACAACTAGTTCCCCGGCAACGGCGCCAAAAACTTGATAGGCGGGCATCACCCCCCCTTGAATCTAACCGCAAGTGTATGGTGTCAAAATCAAGTAATACGTACGGTACGTACGAGTATCGAATCCACGGGAACTAGGAACTAAGTATCACAATTACTATAAATGCTATTAACTGAACTGTTGAAATTGGGTGATTGGTTGGTATTAAACTTAAATGCAGGAAAATAAATCAAACACGAAATAGTAGGCAGCTTAAGAAACTTCAGATAGAGAAAGCAATTGAGGGTTAGAACTCCTTAGGTTTTCACATACAAACATCAGACTTAAAACAATTACCAGTTATTTCCCTTTAATGAAACCAAATCTCTAAAATCACCGTTGTTCTCTTTCGAGCAACAACGGGTTTTATTTCGAAAAGGACAGATTTAATCTCTCGATCTTAACCTATGGATTCCAAAACACATTAAGCGCAAGATTTATGTTGAACGGATAGATTTTATCTCTCGATTTCAACCTATCGGTTCAATTAGGACTAAGGCTTACTCGATATATCTCTATCACCTTTCTCACCTTAGGCATGCAATTTCTAATTCTAAATAACAATTAATCCTCTCGAACTCAATTGCTAACAAACAATTCAAATGTAAATTGGCCACATTCACACAAGCATTAAGAGCAAAATTGCATACTTCATTAAATAAGGAAAACTGATAAACGTTCAAATCATCTGGTTACATGTTTACAAACCCAAGTTATTCCAACCCCCAACATGAACAGATTAGTTCATGTCGGTGGTGGATTCAAACACAAGAGAAAGTAATGAAAATGTGTGTGCAAACATGATTAACGTGAAAGATGAAATCGTGATGAATGTAATGATAACTCCCTTCTCCCGGCTCTAATCCGAATCACGTCGTGAATTTCTCCTCGAATCAATCTCTCTCGTCGCTCCAAAAGATGTAAAACTATCTCCCAAAATCGCCTCCGGAACTGCTCTGGCCGTCGTGTGGCTTTTTTCTAAGCGTAACTGATTGATTCCCCTAAAAATGAGAAAATCGGGCTTTTAAACGCATCTGACATGGCGCTACCTCCCGCGCTACTTGGGTCGCGCCAAAAGGCGCGCCACTCTCTGGGACTTCACTCTTCAACAACTCGCGCTAGTTTGGTGCTAGCTAAGTCGCGCCAGAAGGCGTGCCAGCTTCTGCTTGCTCCACTTTCGTCTTTTTCCGGATTTTGAGCTCTTCTCCGCTTCTTTTCTTGATGTTTGTCTTCCTTTTAGAATACCTGCGCATTTCACTCAATAAACCATAAAACTTCGCATTTTTGCTGGAACACAAGCCAATCTCATTGGTTTGAGAACTGAAAATAACGCCAAAAAGTGGCGTTATCAAAACCCCCTTTTTATCCCTTCGTCCCAAACTCTTACTCTCTCTAATCTCCGGCGAACTTAAAGGGAAAACCTGCAAATCTCTCTGTCTCATCTACATTTCTTCAAGAATCATCCATGGCTTCCCAAAACATCTCTCCGGTGAACTCCCCTGCTCATTCTGAGCACCCTCTGAACCCAACAATGGCGAAAGACCTGCAACAAGACAACAGTGGAGACTCGGTGGAATTTGCTCCGACCACCCATCTCCAAAACTCCCTAAACAATGACTCATTTGAAAACATGTTGCCCTTAAATCCGAATAACCATTACTTTGTACCCTCCAAAACTGGATTTGGGGAAGAACATGAACTATTAATTAATATTCTGGAAAACCACCCTTTAAATGCTCTGCTGACTAAGAACCCCACAAGAATCCCTTCCAGGTACTTGAACCAATTCTGGCAGAGCTGCTACCATGACGAAGAGATCAAATAATCAACGGTTATGTGTCCAAGCCTGACAACTCAAAAACCTTAGAACTTAGATTCAACAGAACCATGATCTCTGTGGAATACAACTTGCCTACCAGATGACTGCTAGAAATGAAGGACTATGCTGAAACCCCCTCTGACAGAGAGCTCTGAATGTTGGGTTACAACACCCATCTCACCAAAAGGAATGAATTCAGAAGAAACTGCTTTCCCTCTCTGTGGAACTCACGGTTCTCTATTCTAAACCGATGTCTCACTGGAAAGGTGGGTAGCCCTGACCATTCTAAACCGCTCCCATCAGATATTGGCAATCATGTACGGAGTATACTATGATTTGCCTCTGGACTACGTGTAACACCCTCAAATTTGGAAAGAGCAACTAATTTAAATTTCTCGATATTACATCCAAAACAATAGGTAAAATACCTCCAATTACAAACAATGGTTATTTCCAAGTAATACATACTACACAAGTCTCATTACCAAGACTAAACCCACTTCGGACATCACTTAATCCAAATACAAGTGCTACTTCCCAAGGGTAAATGCGAAAAACATAACTTAAGCTATTCACCTCTCGTGCACATTACTAGCACTCGCCACTTCACAATGTAGCTAGAGCTACCCCAACCTAAGCCTGTTGCACATGCCGACAAATAAAAAGGGTTAGGCTTACGCCTAGTGAGTTCAAGCATTTTATCATGACTATATAAAATCATAAATCGACAATTAATAATCCTAGTCATGATTTAAATAAATCTTTTAATGAAAGCTTGCGACAAAGACTATCATTTCCAAAAAGATTTCCCAAACGTCATAAGTGACTCATTTTCCAACGCACTCAAAATCCATGGGAATCCTTCCCAAAAGTGTAAAGCGTTTTCCCAAAAATGAGTTACAATCCCAACTCACTCAAATACGTGAATAATTCTAGTTTTAGGCAAAACCTTCAAACACTGTTGACAATAGGGGTGAGCAGCGGAACTGGGTACCCGCCTTTGGAACCGAAACCGCTCCGGAACTGCCGATTCTGGAACCGGAACCGATGTGACTGGTTCCGGTTCCGGTTCCTAAAATAACGGAACCGATGTGACTGGGTCTGGTTCCGGTTCTCATTTTTTTAGAACCGCTACCCGCTGGGTACCCGCCGGGACCGGTTCCGGGACCGGGTACCCGGAACCGCTGGGTACCCAGAACCGGAACCGCTGGGTACCCGGTACATATTAAGTATATACATATAAATATTTATTTAAACTAAATAAAAAAGTTAATAAACTAATAAAATTTCTTTTTAGGGTTTAGGTTTCCATTGTCTTCATCTCTTGTCTTCACAGTGAAAACACACACACCAACTACTAGCGCCGCATACATTGTCTTCATCTTTTGTCTTCACAGTGAACACACACACACCAGTCGCCGGCCACCATCCCCGTCCGCCAGCCGCCGGCCACTCGCACACCGACCAGGAGTTCATTAATGGCCACTCGCACACCGGCCACTCGCACACCGACCAGTATGCCTCGAGATCTGCCCTTTCTGTAAATAATCATTCAAAAAACCCTCAGTAGCAAGCTTCTTACCTGATTTCCGGTAAATCTCCGGCGACGGTATTCGATATTCATATCATGTTCTTATTGGGAAATATCTTATAAAAAAAACGTGCCCCAACTTTTAATGAGTGGTCGTGGCCGACACTGACGTACCCATCGACCATCATGTTAGCTTTGAAAAGAAAAAAGAAACTCAAATGTACTAGTTTATATTTTGGATCATATTGTTTGCAGTATTTGATATTAAATGTTTTATTCTAATAGTTGATATCAAAGTTAGTCATGGGATCATTTTGGATCATATTCTTTCTTTCTAGGAACCGCCGGTTCCGGTTCCGGTTCCATGAAAAAAGGGCGGGTACCCGGTGTTGCTCACCCCTAGTTGACAATATGTACTCAACCCTTAAAACATGGAAATCATCCATTAAATATAACTCTTTATTAAAACATAATACGAAGCAATACTCACGCAACCGTAAAATGTAATAAAGATCAACTACCATAAACGGGGGAGACCCGTATCCGTTAAAGGTGGAGGTAACACATAAGTATACCACCCATACAACGTTCATCGCACAACTGGGGGTAGAGATAACAAGTTACGTTATGCCTATCTCTGCCCTCCCAACGAAATCGAGAATTACCACATACGTCTGGCCTATTCCACGACTCTGCTCTACGAAACCCAGTTACACCGTAATTGAGGATACACATTGACGTCTACCTACTTGGTAACGCCTCAAGGCCCGGCACATCGGGACTACCTCCAAGGTATACATCCCGAAGGCGTGGATCGATAAACAAACCTCCAAGGTAAGTGCCCAAGACTATATCCTCCATGTGCCTACTGAAAAGTCACGGTCATAAAATATGAATACCGAGGTCCAACCCTGAGATACCCAACCGACCATTACCGACGACTGACTAACATGCCTATGGATCCAAATGCAATACAGTCTAAACATACCAGAGGGACTCACTCACCCAAGCATGTAAATATTCAACAACGTGCAATAAATGCAAAACGGTGCAATAAAAGCAACCCATCAACAAGACTCCACATTGAGCCATTTAAACCGGACAAATGTCCCCAAGACTTACTCACAGTCAAAACCGAGCAAAGTGCTCCAAGCTTGCTAGACCCATACGTCGGTCAAAAACACATTTAAACTTTGTTTAGGCAATCTATACTTCAAAATCATCATTAACCCCAAAACTCATCACGGGTTAAACAAAAAGGGTTTCCCAATGGACTCACACCCTTATAATTCTCAAAATGACACATAACACTTAAAAGTGTATTTCCCAATTGGTTTACAAAATCATTTACACATATATGATTAAACCATCAATTAAACCTCATTTTGAGCAAATAATCTTTTAAAGGCAATTTATGGTTTCTAACCATCCAAAAGCCCCAAATATGGGTGTTTTACACATTTATGAAGATAAACACTTCAAAAGAGTTAAATCAACCAAATAACTCAACTACATACATTTTCAAGTAAAACACACACATATTTGTAAAATACTCATTTTGGCATGTACAACGTTTTCGCAAAGTAACTTGAACTCACCTTGCTAGATTTAAGCTAAATCTAAAGTTCTCCAAACGTATGCTCCTTTGATGAAGTTTGCATCCTCAAGCCAAAACTTCCAAAACCCTGATTTATGAATTCCCAACCATCAATAATGAGATCCAACCATAAGGAATCATCATCCACCCATAACATACCCAAAATACCTATCTTATACCAAACCCTAGTTTGAAGATGAAGAAACTAGATTCCCTTACCCAATCAACACTAAAATCGATCCACAACGTCACAAAATGGAAAGAATAAGAAATCAACAACAATAACAACTCTTGGGTAGGGAGAAATTACCTTAACCACTTGAACCTTCCAAAACAACTCTTAATCTTTACAAAAGCTCCAAGATTCCAAATATGCTCAACAATGGAGGAAAGGGTTTGATTACAACTTAGATGGTGAAGAAATGGTTGATTTCTAAGAGAGCAGCTCCAAAATCGACCTTGGAAACAAAGGGTTTCAGTTGAGAGGGTTTGTGAAGAAAGGGACTGAGAGAAATGAGGAAAGGCTAACAAAATCGGGCATTTAAGTGATCTGAACACCCGCGGACGATAGTGACATAGCGATAGTGACATAGTCACTATCGCCGGGGCATATTCGCTCACCCCAAACCCACCCGCGATACACATCTGGCGAGAGTGACAGGGCGATAGTGACATAGTCACAATCGCTGGGGCACAATCGCTCAACCCCTCACAACTCTCGGTACCACTTGGGCGATAGTGACAGTGTCACAATCGCTGGGCACTATAGCTCAAGGTGTACCGAAACTCGTTTCGGCCATAACTTCCTCGTTCTAGCTCCGTTTTCGCTCCGGAAAGAACCGTTGGACTCGTATTCGAATTCTCCATCCAACAAGACAATAAAATCTAGGATTTAACTCCAAATCCTATTTTCCATATTTTTCTTAAAAGATCGATTCCTCACTGAATCGAAGTTGTACTTATCTGAAAATCACGGGTGCTACAATCCTCCCAACCTTGGAATGATTTTGTCCTCGAAATCTACATCCCTTACAACAATGCTAACCGACTAAACTCCGACCATAAATCATCAATTTCTAACTGGAATCCAAATTTCCCACATAGTCTATAAGGAGAATTCCTCGAACAATTTCTTATCAACAGCACCCCTTCAAGTACACCGTACTTATGTCCGGAAGAACATTCCAACCACTGGTAACACTCCTAATTAAACGACTCCGGTTGTCTCCCAACCTTAAAGTGTTCCATCTTCCTCAATTTTAGTTTCTTCAACTCTAAATCATTTCACGGTTTAATCACTAACGAACCCAACAGAATCATCAATTTCGATCATCCCTACCATTAATTGTCAAATAACTCCACGAGTTCTAATAACTCCAAGAATCCATTCCAAAAAGAACAATCATAAAACCGACAAGTCCTTTAACCGTACACTAAGATTATTCCACCAAAACTACTCATCACAATTGAGCATCTTACGGTTACCACTACCATTGTCGTCATCCTTCAAACTTGGCTACAAACCCAACTTTACACTGACGGTTTCCGATTTCAAGACCACAAAGGTTGACACCTAGTTTTACCACCAAACTCGGAACTCTAATAGGACCCCACACACGAGTTCCGTTTACCGAGGTTTCCATACAAAAAAGGTTGCCAACAAACGATTATATCAACCTCAAAATACGTTACCGCAAGTCTAACTCTGCAATTACCACAAACACAATTACTTTGCTACCGCTATCCTTCGGCCCATAATACCAACACGCGTGGAATACCCAACCTTCCACCGTCGAAGTGCTACACGCACTTACCCTTAATTGAGGTACATATCCTTTTTCAAGGTCCTAACGAGTTCAAGGTTTTCAAATGCGTTATTCAATAAATATGCCAATTAATCAAAACCAATCACAAAATATTTTCAACATCAAGATTTTCATCTCAAATAACTCGTGCGAAATAAAACTACTACTATCAGATCGGTAGTTATGCAAAAATGGACACGCTCGTCCCACATATGAAAATCATGTTGAAAATCATTTCATTGCAGTTCAGTTTACCCACAAAACGCAAAGCGTAATAAACAATTTCTTGAAAACGAACCGCCACGGTTCTAGTATGGATTGACTCATGACATGCATGTAAAGTGACTGCTCGACCTTAAACAGGGTGCAACACAAGGTGTGCACGTATTTCAAAAGCGGGCCAAATGACATTTGACTCCAACATTTCCTTGCCAACCATAAAACGGCATGAAACATGGATTACCAACAAAAGTTTGCTCGCGTCAGTTCCTTGTACAAAATGATGAAACGGTTTGCACATACACCTTAGTCAACACAAAATGACTTGTGTAAATTTCATATTTAAAACAAAACTCATACATTTCCATCACTTGAAAATATCGACTAAAACATCTCAAAACCTCACTTTGGGGTAGGCATACAAGCTTGTAACACTTCTTAGAAATTTCTTGTAATAACACATATGCATCAAATAATTCACACCAAAATTTCAAAAGATGAAGTTCTTTAAATTGATTTCCAAAATTTTCTCACATGGTCACATAACGACAAACGAGCAAAATGTTTCTGAAAAAAAAACTGCACACAACCATGTACTTTCTAAAAAAACTAGGGGGAAACAAATGCTAGTATATGGTTGACACCAAAAAGGGTCAAACCGACTTCAAATCTCGAATTGCACCAACGGTGCGCGTCAATGTTCAAAACATAAGAAATTACACGCAACATAGTTTTATACAAACAAATTTTTTTTTAAATCTTCATTACGAAGCATTTCCCCAAAATTTCGTACTTGGAACATAAAACGTCAAAATGTATTTGTCAAAAATACTCCAAGTACACATTTCTCTAAAAATCAAAAGGTTTCCAATCCTCCCAAAATAATCGGCAATTCTAAATTAACCAAATGTCAACGACTCACGCATTTATATTTTCAAAATATAAAGCATTGTTAACTATGCATGATTTCCATCACGCCAAAACACCCATTTGACCAAATGGCCTCTCTTTTAAACAAGGATGTAATAAAACATTTCGTGCACGACTCGTTTGTCAAATTGTTGAGAAACAATGGTTACCAAGCTATGCATACCCCTAAATCGACATAACGCATTTTTCATAAAAATGTTAATAAGCGTTTAGCTGACCAAAAGCGCACCAAGCAAATTATTATGAAATGTCACCAAAATGTCCTTTCATGCATCACTTAAGTCACGTATAAATCAATCCATACACCGAACTATTGCAATGAAATACTTAGTAACACAAACTTTTGAAAGAAAAGCTACGCGACACTAGAGTTCCAAACTCATCTCTTCTTAGTCGCCTTATGGCATAAAATTTAACGTTTTCTTAACAAAACTTGAGTGGGACCAAATGCCCAACATAACTCGTAAACTTCTCACATAAGCAAATAGAGTATGCACATTGTAAAATTGTACCCACACGACACAAAACGTCGTACAACAAAACTCCATGAAATTCAACGAACTCAATGACTCCAAGTCAACAAAATAGCACCAAACATTGTGCTCCTAAAGGCAAATTTCTAAAAGCAAAATCATGAATGAGACACCAAAATCCCTTTCCATGGTAATACCATATAAACAACATTGTTTAATAACTCACATTAAACAAATTCTCCAAAATAACTCTACATAGACGTAATGGAAGTCAACTTTCCGTCCAAACTCTAACATATGTGGAGGAGATCCAATGTTAAAGTTATAAGCCGTAGTTACTTGCCCAACATCTCAAACATCATAAAAATACAATTGTCATTACATCCAAAACAAATGTTGAACAACAATGAAGTAAGGCAAAACAAATCCCGGCGGAGTTTGCAACTCCCGCAATAAAACGGTTTCAAGCATTTTTAAAACCATGATCTAAAATCTTGTGTGCGTGTCAATCATTTCTCAAAATCCATAACACAATCCGCATAAGGATTGGAAACACAAGAATAGTTGATGCAATTTATTTCCAAAATAAATTTCGTGCATGATTTAGTCGTCATTCAACGTCTCCACTCATACTCCTCCAAAATCCTCTGGTCCACTATTGTCATCCGGATATTCAAACCTCTTAAGGCAAGTTGGGAAATACATCAATTAACTTTACGGCTTTCCTCAAATCAAAGTCGGCTCAATAAGCCTATACTTCTAATCCAACCATCAACCTCGACCCGAAACGGTCTACTTAAAGCAATTATCATGCTTATCGTCACTCCAAGTGACTAATACTAGAATCGTCCATCCTTTCCAACGACTACTAGTTTAGAACCTCCTTCACTACCCCAACGATCACCACATGAAAGCAATTCGAGCATACACATGTACTAGTAGGTTCACCATGACACTGGCCAGGTGTCACTATGAACGCATCGTACATGCTTATCCTTGCTACTCTCAACATGATTCTCGTTTCTAAAAGCTCCATCAACTTCAACACATCTTATCTTAAAGTGCCTAAAGGTGAATTTCACTCTCATTTACTTAAACAAACGCTAGTTTGAGTCTAGGTATCCAAAATCAACACCTAATTCTTTCAAACTTATGCTCTGATACCAACTTGTAACACGATCAAATTTGGAAAGAGCAACTAATTTAAATTTTTCGATATTACATCCGAAACAATAGGTAAAATACCTCCAATTACAAACAATGGTTATTTCCAAGTAATACATACTACACAAGTCTCATTACCAAGACTAAACCCACTTTGGACATCACTTAATCCAAATACAAGTGCTACTTCCCAAGGGTAAATGCGGAAAACATAACTTAAGCTATTCACCTCTCGTGCATATTACTAGCACTCGCCACTTCACAATGTAGCTAGAGCTACCCCAACCTGAGTCTGTTGCACATGCCGACAAATAAAAAGGGTTAGGCTTACGCCTAGTGAGTTCAAGCATTTTATCATGACTATATAAAATCATAAATCGACAATTAATAATCCTAGTCATGATTTAAATAAAACTTTTAATGAAAGCTTGCGACAAAGACTATCATTTCCAAAAAGATTTCCCAAACGGCATAAATGACTCATTTTCCAACGCACTCAAAATCCATGGGAATCCTTCCCAAAAGTGTAAAGCGTTTTCCCAAAAATGAGTTACAATCCCATCTCACTCAAATACGTGAATAATTCTAGTTTTAGGCAAAACCTTCAAACACGGTTGACAATATGTACTCAACCCTTAAAACATGGAAATCATCCATTAAATATAACTCTTTATTAAAACATAATACGAAGCAATACTCACGCAACCGTAAAATGTAATAAAGATCAACTACCATAAACGGGGGAGACCCGTATCCGTTAAAGGTGGAGGTAACACATAAGTATACCACACATACAACGTTCATCGCACAACTGGTAGTAGAGATTACAAGTTACGTTATGCCTATCTCTGCCCTCCCAACGAAATCGGGAATTACCACATACGTCTGGCCTATTCCACGACTCTGCTCTACGAAACCCAGTTACACCGTAATTGAGGATACACCTTGATGTCTACCTACTTGGTAACGCCTCAAGGCCTGGCACATCGGGACTACCTCCAAGGTATACATCCCGAAGGCGTGGATCGATACACAAACCTCCAAGGTAAGTGCCCAAGACTATATCCTCCATGTGCCTACTGGAAAGTCACGGTCATAAAACATGAATACCGAGGTCCAACCTCGAGATACCCAACCGACCATTACCGACGACTGACTAACATGCCTATGGATCCAAATGCAATACAGTCTAAACAACATGCCTATACCAGAGGGACTCACTCACCCAAGCATGTAAATATTCAACAACGTGCAATAAATGAAAAACGGGGCAATAAAAGCAACCCATCAACAAGACTCCACATTGAACCATTTAAACCGGACAAATGTCCCCAAGACTTACTCACAGTCAAAACCGAGCAAAGTGCTCCAAGCTTGCTAGACCCATACGTCGGTCAAAAACACATTTAAACTTTGTTTAGGCAAGCTATACTTCAAAATCATCATTAACCCCAAAACTCATCACGGTTAAACAAAAAGGGTTTCCCAATGGACTCACACCCTTATAATTCTCAAAATGACACATAACACTTAAAAGTGTATTTCCCAATTGGTTTACAAAATCATTTACACATATATGATTAAACCATCAATTAAACCTCATTTTGAGCAAATAATCTTTTAAAGGCAATTTATGGTTTCTAACCATCCAAACATCCAAAAGCCCCAAATATGGGTGTTTTACACATTTATGAAGATAAGCACTTCAAAAGAGTTAAATCAACCAAATAACTCAACTACATACATTTTCAAGTAAAACACATACATATTTGTAAAATACTCATTTTGGCATATACAACGTTTTCGCAAAGTAACTTGAACTCACCTTGCTAGATTTAAGCTAAATCTAAAGTTCTCCAAACGTATGCTCCTTTGATGAAGTTTGCATCCTCAAGCCAAAACTTCCAAAACCCTGATTTATGAATTCCCAACCATCAATAATGAGATCCAACCATAAGGAATCATCATCCACCCATAACATACCCAAAATACCCATCTTATACCAAACCCTAGTTTGAAGATGAAGAAACTAGATTCCCTTACCCAATCAGCACTAAAATCGATCCACAACGTCACAAGATGGAAAGAATAAGAAATCAACAACAATAACTACTCTTGGGTAGGGAGAAATTACTTTAACCACTTGAACCTTCCAAAACAACTCTTAATCTCCACAAAAGCTCCAAGCTTCCAAATATGCTCAACAATGGAGGAAAGGGTTTGATTACAACTTAGATGGTGAAGAAATGGTTGATTTCTAAGAGAGCAGCTCCAAAATCGACCTTGGAAACAAAGGGGTTCTGTTGAGAGGGTTTGTAAAGAAAGGGAATGAGAGAAATGAGGAAAGGCTAACAAAATCGGGCATTTAAGTGATCTGAACACCCGCGGACGAGAGTGACATAGCGATAGTGACATAGTCACTATCGCCGGGGCATATTCGCTCACCCCAAACCCACCCACGGTACACATCTGGCGAAAGTGACAGGGCGATAGTGACATAGTCACAATCGTCGGGGCACAATCGCTCAACCCCTCACAACTCTCGGTACCACTTGGGTGATAGTGACACGGAGATAGTGACAGTGTCACAATCGCTGGGCACTGTAGCTCAAGGTGTACCGAAACTCGTTTCGGCCATAACTTCCTCATTCTAGCTCCGTTTTCGCTCTAGAAAGAACCGTTGGACTCGTATTCGAATTCCCCATCCAACAAGACAATAAAATCTAGGATTTAACTCCAAATCCTATTTTCCATAATTTTTCTTAAAAGATTGATTCCTCACTGAATCGAAGTTGTACTTATCCGAAAATCACGGGTGTTACACTACGCATCTCTGATGATGCAAGAGCTCATAGCCACGATTGAACATAGAATCTCCACATAGAAGACAAAAGGCCCCAAAAGCAAATAATTATCAGCTCTGCAGTCCTAGAGGACCATTGGAGCTATCCTAGAGCCTCTGCTCATACTCGAAGGATGGCCCATGGAAGGAGAAACCGTGAAAATCTACCCCATGGCCAAAATGGTCGCTACCAAGCACGCAGATGGATACAGATTCTGCAGACCTCTACCAAAAAAGCTACTGAATTACGCGACAGATGTAGAGCTTAGGAGAGAGTACACACGCATACACATGACTTCCAAACCGAGTCCTGTGACCCCACCGTGTCTAGGAGCCCCCTTAGGTGCAGAAGTAGTAGAAAGGATGAGTGCAGAGGAATGAGAGCAAGCCTTAGAGAAGTGTTAATGCACCAAAGGGACAACTTAAGGTCGATGTGGACTTAAACAACTAAAGAAAGGATCTTTCGACGAAACGTGCGACGAGGATAAAAATAAAGGAAACAAGGGATTTGATGACGCAGGAAAAACCTCAATGAGGAAAAAACCTGCGGACGACGGTGGGTGTCGTCGCTATACTATGGTCACCAATCAGGGGCGATGTCCTTTGGTACTGGTGTCGATCGTACAGAGATTACAATACAAATGAAGAAAATGCTTCGAAATGTAAAGTACAAGTGTTTGGAATGTAAAACAAGTGTTTGTCGTGTGTGAAAACAAGGTGTAAACTGCTGGTCGAGGGCGGATGTCGTGCGTCGAGAGCGATTCTTCGAGAGAAAGTTCTTTGCTTCTTGTTGTTCTTTAGCTCGCAGTGTGCTTCTGAATTCGGTTGAATATATGTTGCAATGTATCTCTTGTGAATATCAGGTGTTCCGTGTTCGGTCTCAGATGTCCTTGAAATGATGATTGAACTTCATCTTTATAGTCTTTAAGAGCTTTAATTACATCATTAAAGGCTTTGATGACTGTTGTAACGGTCGTTGGCTGTTAACTCTTCATAATTGTTCCTTGGCGGTTGTATCCGTTGCTCCTTGGCGGTTACGTTTCTCGAGGGACGACGGAGTTTTCATGGGCCTTTGTCGGGATCTTATTTTAATACAAGATATAGTTCATAACCTGCGTCTTACCTTTTCTGGTCGTGGTCGAGACCTGTGAATTTTTGCCCAAACAGTTTGCCCCCAAAATTTGAAAGAAGGATGGTAAATTCGAGTTTTAAATTTTGTCAATCTGACACGCAAGAAATAGAACAAGGGTTGAAAATTACCTCAATCGCCCTGGAACTAGACTGGTCCGCTTATAACTGAACGAGAAGTCAAAAGGGGAACGAGGTCGTGACGTCATGATGATGCACGATAATGCTTACCAGTTGTCGTTGCCAGGTGTCGATGATCTGTACCGGTTTGCGAAGGGACGCGGACGCGTGGAGATAATCAAGGGAATCAACCTGACGATATCGCCTGCATATATAAAGATTTTGGCGAATCATTCTATATTTTTCGAAGGATTTCCTCTGATTTCCTTGCCGTTTTTCTTCGAATCCCTTCCAGATTATAACAATTCGAGGTTTTAGAGTGCTTATATAAGGTATCATCGTTTCTCCTTCGTTATCACTGTTTCTTTCTTTCCCCGATACACGATGTCAATCGAACCAGAGAGCACTATCGTGAGTCGGGAAGATTTAGATTCTTTTAGACGTTTAGCGAAAATACCTGAGGGGATAGAACTGAAATGTCCAGGGAATGGTCGTCCTGAAAGTTGTCCTGAAGGATACTTCGTGATATATGAGTATCCCGTCAAAATAGGATTTGAGTGGCCGTATTCAGCCTTGTCCAAGACTTTCATGCGATATTTCGGTCTGTCGCCAGGGCAGTTGATGCCCCAACTCTGGCGAGTTTTTCTGGTTATTGAGCAATTGTCTGTAAAGTGGGAGACACCTATAACTGTGAATGATTTCTGGTTGGCTTATCAAGTCAAGAGAGACAAGAACTGTCGTTATAGCCCGTATTCCAAATTCAAGGGTGACCGCACCCTAGTTTTGAGAACTGGAGTTAATGATCGTGGATGGAGGTCTAGGTACGTATTTGTACGTACTGATTCGCTCGACGTCAACAGTAACTGGATTCGCCCTGACTGGAACATGGGAGGTGTGTTCTTTGATTTAATATACGACACTGTTTGGTATTTTCTGCTTTCTATTTATCCTCCGTCTTTTGTTGTCTTCAGAGATTCAGTTCGACACTTTGCACCCGAACGAAGGTTCCGGAGCCAAGAGCGACAGATTTCTGAGTTATTGCATCGATGATCGATCTTTTGTCGCACGACAACCGGTGGTCGAGGACGAGGACGTGGTGGACGAGGGAGATTCCGATGAAGAAGATGAGGAAGGGGGGGATGAGCAAGAAGAGGCAACTGGTAAGCGTACCATAGTTTTAGTTTCGTTTTTTATTTTGTCTGTCTGACGCTTTGTACATTTCTTCAGTTATGCCGTCTGTGAAGAGGTCGACACCCAGAAAGGGAGTGACGCGAGCTGCACTTGCTTCTAGAGGCAAGGAAACAAGAAAGGACATCTCGACATCTGGATCGGGAAGTTTAAAGAGGACAAGGGCGGTAACCCTGAGGGAACCGTTTTCGAAGGCTGACAATCCGTCGAAAGTTGTTATGCCTAAGAAGGCGAAGGCGTCATCCAGCCGACCTGGCACGATGGACGCGACACCGGAAAGTTCTGCGCCTCCGGCAATGATGACGAGACCGGTGTTCAAAATGTCAACCCCAACATCTACCGACAAGGGCGAGGGGTCGTCGGCCGAAGTCACGACGGTTAATTTTTCATTGTTGTCTGACTTTATGGCGGACGGTGTCCTAGACGGGATGACGTTGTTTCCTCACTTGGAGAAGTATTTACTTCCATCTTTCAGGGAGCGTTTTCACGGAGTTCCGGTCAGAGAGATAGGATCTCAGGTTGCCAGTCTGGCGTTCTCGGTAAGTGTCAATCTTTCATGACTTGTTTTTGTCATTTGGCGTTGTCTGTCATTCGTCGTCTAACACTTTCTCGTGTATTTTTAGACGTTCCAGTCGTCTTTGGTATTATACGCCGAGATGTCGAAAGTCGAGGAGTTGGTGGCTTCTGCTTTGAAAAGAGAGGAAGCGGCGTTAGAAAGGGAGAAGTTGGCTTTGGCGCGCGCCAACGAGTTGGCCATTCAGCTTTTCGATGCTCAGTATGAACTGCATGTTGCAAGTCGTGCGAAGGAAATGGCAGATGAAGGCCCTCAGGTCGGGACTTCAGGCAAGGATGCGACCGATGCTCCTCCTGCAGTCTAGAATTTTTTTTTTTACTTTCTTTGTTTTTGCCACTCGACCTATTGGTGGTCGAGTATGTATCTAATGGTTTACTCAATGAATATATCTTTTGTTTTTATGCTCTATACATTTGTCAAACTGATACGGTTACATAAGGAATCATGCGACTAAGGCATCCACCGTAATATGATAACCAGAACATAAAACAAATATAAAAACGTGCAACTAAAGTGTACATTGGCACACAAATCGAAAGTTTAAAATTTGTGCTAACAAACATAAATACTTGCGACTAAGGCATTCATTCGAAGTTTTTCTAAGTTAAGAAACTTTAGAAATAAAGTCGTCTAGACTTTGCAATCGTACGACTAGATCGTATAATGAATTTGAATCGTATGCCCCTATGGAAAGATGATCAAGTTAGAGACCTGATCGCTTATGTCGTGTGACCTTGCAAATTTAAAGTCATATAGTAGACTTAATGATTATTGTCGTGCGATCCTGCAAAAAAACAATGTCGAGGGTTGGTCGTTGGCTAACCAACGACCCTCCGATGCTTAAGTCAGTATTCGTTTGTGCGAAAAAATCGTATGAAAGGAACGAAAAGGAAGTAGGGAACATACCTTTAGATCCTCTTTTTAGTGGAATATTGCTCCCCTGTCGTTTATTATCCTATTCTTTTTGGAAAGAAAGATAGGTTTTAAATGACAGGATGACACGGCGATCCGGCAAGATGTTATCTGTGTTGAGGTCGACTATGTTTTCGTGCGACAGGGCATCACAGTCGACTTATTCCTGTAGAAAAGATATTAATTTATCTGTGAGGTTAGGGATAGAAGAACGAACCTGTCAAGACATTATAGTCACGCTCGATCTTGCGATTTCAGTTTTATTGACGTGGCTTCAAAGTAGACTTGTAGCACTCACGAGCGACTTTTGGCTCACTCTTGATCTCCTGGACTCCCCATGGCGTAGGGAATTTCAACATTTAATGATACGTCGAAGGAACGGCTTTCATATCATGAATCCATGGTTGACCTAAGATGATGTTATAGGCCGATGCACAGTCGATGACGCTGAACTTTGTCTGCTTGTTGACTCCTCCGGCATAGACGGGCAAGATTATCTCTCCAAAGGTGCTCGTCGCTTCTCCATTGAAACCAACCAAGGTTGTCGAGCGTCGGGTGATTTCCGAGCGATCGATTCCCATGGCTTTGATGGTGTTGAGAAAAATGAAATTTCTTGAGCTGCCCCCGTCGACCAAGACTCAACGAGTTAAACAATTACCAACTGTGAGCTGAACGATCAACCCGTCATGATGCTTCTGATACGAGTCGCTGAGGTCAACGTGGTCGAACACAATCTTCATAGCTTCTAGCTCCAAATCTCCTTTGGGCCTAGACGAGCGAGGAATAGGCCGATTATCGGGCGCCTGACTGGCATGACATTTGGCTGCGGAGTACATTAGACCACATACATCTGAACCACCGGTGATGCAATTGACGACTTTTGCATGCTCGGGGGTCGACGGTCGATGGTTATTAGCTGGAATAACGACATCGTCGATGATATCCTTGAGATTTCCTTTCGGGACATGGTATGCGAGCTCCTTCTTGAGGGTTATGCAATCGTACGTCGCATGACCATGGTCGACATGGAAGTCGCACCACTTTGATTTGTCTTTCTTAGCATCGTCCAGATCGGACTTTTTCGGCCATCGAATGGTCGCTTGGGCGGTCTTCAGAGCTTCGACTAAGTCCTTTGCGGACCCTTTGAATCTGTAAGAGGATATCTTGGGGCACTGAGGGAATTTAGTCGCGGTCTTATCTTCCACTTTCGTCTTGAAATGAACATTTAAAATTTGGCACGCGGGCTCTGTTCTGGAAACAGCTTTCGTCTTGAACTCTGGTTTTTTAACGCCTAACGACTTCTTGTCGTCAGTGTGCTTGCGACGAAAGGCAGCATCATCCTCGACCCTCATATATGCTAAGGTTTGGGCTCGAACGTCTTCGAAATTCTCCGGAGGATACTTGGTCAGGTCGGTGTACAGACCCGAACTATCGTCCAGACCACGCTTATAAGCTTCGATCGCGGTCTTGATGTCACAATTGCGGATACTGATCATTTCGGCATTGAATCTATTGAAATGACTCCGAATAGACTCGCTAGCTTTCTGCACGATGTAATACAGGTCACTAGTCTGCTTATCCATCTTGCGACTGCTGGCGAACTGCTGGGAGAATTGGTTGACAAATTCAGCGAACGACCCGATGGATTTGGGTTTAAGGTTGATCAACCACTGGAGAGCTGGACCAGTGAGAGTCGCTCCAAAAATCTTGCACATGCATACTTCCTAGTACATATGTGGGATCGAGATTGTCCACATGAGCTGCTTGTACTGCGCGACATGCTCGGTTGGGTCGGTCACACCTGAATACTTGGGTGTGAAGGCAGGGATGTTATACTTCTTTGGGACCTCGACAGTCGCGATCTCATCGATGAAAGGCGACGCCTGAAAGCCGGATCGAGGCTCGACATCGACGGGTACGGCTGCCCCAGGAAACTTGGCGAGCAAGGACAGGACGCGCTCATTTTGGTCTTCTAATGTTGATCCAAACCCTCAGTAATTTGATAATGACCCTCTCTATATTCTACTTAGTGAATATTGTAAGTAAACTATGTATTAGAGTTTCACTATCGCTGATAAGTACCAAGACTCAATTCGGTATCGCTGATAGGAACTTTAGTTCTTTAAAATAGACACTCAGCGAACACTGTTCATCCACCAAGCTCTGAGCATGTTCAGTCTTGTGGATGATCGATGATGTTTTCATATATTGTTCAGCGTAACTGTTCACCATCCATATGTTCTCAGGAACACAATAGCTCTGAGTCTGTTTAGACCTTTGGTGATCGCTGACAATCATAGTTGTTTACTTATGATCCTTGAAGACAAGTTTCACGTCAACATAGGTTCTACGCTGAAGCCGAAGATCAAGCTCAAGAACCAGCGACAAGTCTCCTAATGAACTGATGCGGATCAGCGAAGACTCAGATTTGTCCACTCAACGTGAAGTATCCAGTACAAGACTTCAGCCATCGCTGAACTTATCACTCGCTGATAAGTCTCTGATTCAACGATAAGCTGATCATGAAGTCCTCCGTACAAAGTACTATTGTCTTAATCCCCCTTGCACGACTCCGTACGAATTGTCAGAAAAGAACCTTCCTATTGTCTGAAATCGTACAACCACTCTGATTCTACACTGTTCATACATGCTGCTACTAAGGTTGTCTACTCAAATCAGAACCTACGACCAATCAGCAAATGACACGTGTAAAGTATATTCTGTCATGCATTAAATGCATGCAGTATATACGAAGACTTCCCACTTCATTTTTGAAGTACTCTTGTTAACTCTGGCCAAGAAGTCTCATAAGATAGGATTTTATTAGTGATTTCCTTATCTTTCTTAGTGCAAGAATCTGTGTGTTCCAACTTGTTTAGATTTAGGATTTATCCTTAATCTTGTTCCGTAACAAGCTGTAAATTGTTAATGATTTATCAATAAACAATTTAGAAAGTAAAAACTTGTGTATTTGTATTCAACCCCCCCCCCCCCCCCCCTTCTACAAATTAGTATATCCCTTTAGGGACCAACAAGTGGTATCAGCGCATATTTGTTTAATCTCATAAACAAGATCTTTTTCTATACTAATCTCTTCTTGTAGAAATGACCAATACAAACACCAACTATATCGACAACGGTTCTCTTGCTAAACCCCCTAGATTTTCCAGAGACAATTTTAACTTATGGAAAAATAGGATGATTCTCTTCCTAGAAGGTGTAGACCCAACTATGCCTTACTATATCGAAAACGGCCCATATGTTCCAGTAACTATTGATGTTGCGGTTCCAGCCACTGCTACTTCACCTGCAATCCCTGAAAGGCTGATTCCAAAAGCAATCCATCAATGGTCCGACGAAGATAAGAAGAAAGTGGTTTGTGACACAAAAGCCAGATCCATACTATCCATGGCACTTCCTGACGAAGTTTACCACTCCGTCATGAACCTGAGAAATGCTAAAGCCATGTGGGACACTATATGTGTTCAGTATGAGGGTACGTCTGAAGTCCATGACTCAAGGAAGATAAACCTGGTAAGACAGTACGAGAGCTTCATCGCTGGTAAGAATGAAACTCTCTCTGAAACTCATCAACGTTTTAACTGCCTGATTATAGATCTTAAAACGGTTGGTAAAGAATATTCTAACTTTGAAATGCTGACAAAGTTCTTAGAATGTTTGCCTGAGAGCTGGGACAATTTTTCAATGTGTCTCAAGCTGTCGAAAGATCTGAAATTAATGAATCTTTCTACCTTATATGGCACAATGCTTAATCATGAGCAATCGTGTCAACTTAAGAAAAATCTTGCAAAAGATTTTAAAAGCACCCCAGTTGCTTTATTCTCAGAGGAACCTACGACTCAGCGAGCGGCTGTTACCATCACTGAGTTGGAAAGCAACTCTGAAAGATCATCGGATTCTGATTGTTCAGATCTAGATGAATCCTTGGCCCTCCTAACTAAAAAGTTCAGGAGATTCGCCAAGAAGAAAATGTTCAGAAAGAACAAACCTTTATCTCTCACTGACAAGCCTAGATCATCAACGACTGTTGATAAGGCTACTGCTACTTGTTTCAATTGCGAAAAGATAGGACATTTTGCAAATGAGTGCAGGTCAAAGAAAGCAATGAAGAGTTCAGCGTTCCCGAAGAAATTCTCTAACCAAAGGTCCAGAGAAGATAAATATGCAAAGCTGAAAGAACGTTATGCAAATCTGAAAAGCTTTAAGAAAGGAAAAGGCCTGATGGCTGATTACGATTGGGCTGATTCTGAAGAATCATCATCATCATCTGACTCTGAAGATGATGAAGTAGCCAATCTTTGTCTTATGGCCAAGATTGAAGAAGAGGAAGAAAATTCTGACATTCCCTCTACTTCAGCATCTACTCCGGTCTCTACCTCTCAGGTATCTACTTCCTTCTTTACCAATATTTTAAATATTGATGAAGCTGATAGCCTACGCAAAATCGATCTATTGACTACGAACTTATATGATGTCATGAATGGCAAAATGATTGTTGAAAATCAAAATCTTGATCTCGTTGAACAACTTAGAAAATGTCATCTTCAGATAGAAAAGCTTTCTAATATTGAAGAAAATTTTAAAGATCAAGTTCAGTTAAATCAATTAGTCAAAATCGAACGAGTTGAGGCTATAGCTGCGTTGAAAGTTGAAAAAGCTACTGTTGAAGGATGGTGTAATTCTTCAACAAATATCACTGAGATAATAAAGTCTCAGATTCCACTGAGTGACAAACGTGGTTTGGGTTTCTCTTATAAAACTCCAACACCAACCACTGATCGTTCCATGCTCTTATTTGGAACTTTCGTCTCCTCAGTCGCTGACACTTCATCCTCTCAGTGTTCCTCGTCTAGAACTCCTATCCCTGAGGAAATACCTACCCTAGTCTTAGACAAAGGTAAAGGTATTGTTGTTGAAAAACCTTCCTTAGTCTCTAAAGACAAAGGAAAAGGAATTGCTATTTATCAAAAACCTCAGAAGGGTATCTTAATACCTAAGCTGAATGCTTCTAAAGCTTTAGTGATTCATTCCTCTGGATCAAGGAATCCGATCGCTGAACATACAGTGCGTGGATCTATTCAGCGATCTACTCCTAGAATCAGAGTGGATGTTACTGGTAAGAAATCTGTTGAACTGAAAGTTCCTCCTATTTCCAATACCAGAGGTATACTTGATGCCGGTCCTTCCAAGCTTAGAAAACCCATCCAGCATGCAAAAGTTCCTAAAACTACTTTTAGTTATAGGAAAGGTTATCACTGTGGATTTAACAATCATATTGCTAGTAAGTGCCCCACAGCCACCAAAGATGAAAAGATAGCTAAGGTGAAGATACCCCCAAGGCAAAGAAGACCACTGAGGTTAAGAAATTAACCAAAGTGAAGAATGACAAAGCTGAGTCTTCAAATGCTGCGAAGACTGCTGAACCTTCCATTCCAAAAACTTCCACTGACAAACGCATACACATGGTTCAGTGGGTGCCCAAGAAAAAATAATCTTTCTTTGTGATGCAGGTTAAGAAGGGTATCTGGTATCTCGATAGCGGATGCTCTAGACACATGACTGGTAAGAAGAACCTGCTCGCTGAATACAAGGAAGAGAAGGGTCCCTCTGTGACCTTTGGTGGAAATGGAAAAGGACACACCCGAGGGTTCGGTGTACTATCAAATGGTACAACAACTTTTTGAAGAGTCGCATACGTTGAAGGGCTGAAGCATAATCTCTTAAGCATCAGTCAGCTTTGCGACATGGATAACAAAGTGATCTTCACTAAGGAATCCTGCTTTGTCACTAACAAAAAGGAGAAGATAGCTCTCAGCGGTTATCGTTTGGAAAATGTTTATGTAATAAACATGGACTCAATAACCACTGAGAACTCCTGTTTCTTCTCAAAAGCCTCTTTTGATGTCAACTGGCTATGGCATAAGAGGCTCTCTCATCTAAACTTTAAGACACTGAATACTCTTTCCTCTAAAGAGTTAGTCACTGGTCTACCTCAACACTCATATGCCAAAGAGTCCTTATGTTCAGTGTGTGAGAAAGGGAAGCAGACCAAAGCAAGCTTCAAGTCTAAGCAAGTTTCCTCAGTGTCATCTCCTCTACAATTACTCCATATGGATTTGTTTGGCCCTGTTAACAAACAATCCATCGCTGGAAAGAAATATACTTTGGTCATAGTTGATGAATTCTCTCGCTTCACATGGGTAATGTTTCTCCGTAACAAGAGTGACACCTCTGAAGAACTCATCACATTTGTCAGGAAGATGGAAACCCTGAACAACTTGACTGTTAGCTCAATAAGGAGTGATCACGGGACTGAATTCAAAAACAGTTCTCTTGATTCATTCTTTGAGAGCAAGGGTATTTCTCACAACTTTTCTTCAGTGAGAACACCACAACAAAATGGAGTCGCTGAAAGAAGAAACCGAACGATCATCGAAGTTGTACGATCAATGCTCAGCGATTCTCACCTGCCTACTCAGTTTTGGGCAGAAGCTGTCAACACTGCTTGTTTTACGCAAAAACAGGTCGCTGATAGTTAAAAGATTCAAGAAGACAGCCTATGAACTGTTCCATGGGAGAAAGCCTTCAATTAGCTTTTTTCACATCTTCGGTTGTCAGTGTTTCATACTGAATAACAGAGATGCCCTTGGAAAGTTTGATCCTAAGGTTGATGATGGAATCTTTCTTGGATACTCCTCAGTGTCCAAAGCCTTCAGAGTCTTCAACCGTAGAAGACAAACTGTGGAAGAAACTATTCACGTCACGTTTGACGAATCCCGTTCAGCGAACTCGAAACCATCTGCTGACACGGAAGAACTGAATCAATGGATGTTTTCTCATCTTGGTGATTCAGAAGATGTTCCCACTCGTCCTTCTCATACACATACAACTGAAGATAATGAACCTATCATTATGCCCAGCATACAAACGAGTGAAGCTGAAACGTCATGGGTCTCAGCTATTCCTATTAACACAATATTCGCTGAACCATGCACTACTTCAGGTTTCCCATCTACTTCTCAGCAATCAGTGAACGAAATGCCAACTGCACCTATTTCTGTCTTAGCTGATTATCCAGAGATTGCTGAAGTCTCATCTTCAGCTGCTCCTGTCCAAAATGATTCAGCTTATGCTCCGGCTCAGCGATGGACCGTAAATCACCCAATCGATCAGATTCTTGGTGATCCCAATGCTGGTGTTCAGACACGACGAGGTTCAGGTAACATTTATTTATTTGTTAACTTTATTTCTCTGATTGAACCAAAGAAGGTAGATGATGCCCTCAAATATCCAAACTGGGTCAGCGCTATGCAAGAAGAGCTGACTGAATTCAAAAGAAACAAGGTTTGGAAACTTGTTCGTAGACCAACATACAAGTCAGTGATAGGCACTAAATGGGTCTATCGCAATAAGTTGGACGAACATGGAACTGTAACCCGCAACAAAGCTAGACTAGTTGCTCAGGGATACAGATAAGAGGAAGGCATAGATTATGATGAAACTTTTGCTCCAGTAGCTAGACTGGAAGCAATTCGTCTTTTCTTAGCATATGCTGTACACAGAGACTTCAAGGTATATCAAATGGATGTCAAGTCAGCGTTCCTAAATGGAAAGCTGAATGAAGAAGTCTACGTGGAACAACCACCAGGATTCTCAGATCCTAAGCATCCAGGTTATGTTTATAAGCTGGATAAGGCACTCTATGGGCTGAAGCAAGCTCCTCGTGCATGGTATGACACTCTTTCATCTTATCTCCTAAATGAAGATTTTGAGCGGGGTAAAATTGATAAAACTTTGTTTTTCAAAAAGGTAAAAGGTCATATCATTCTGGTTCAGATATATGTCGATGATATTATATTTGGTTCCACTAACCCTGATCTTTGTACTCGTTTCTCTGAAAGGATGCAAGCTGAGTACAAAATGAGCATGATGGGTGAGCTAACATATTTCCTTAGTTTACAGATAAAACAAAGCGATAAAGGAACTTTTATTACTCAGGGAAAGTATGTTAAAGATATACTGAAGAAATATGACTTACCTCAGAGTTCAGCTATGAAAACCCCTATGGCACCGCCGCTGATACTTGACAAGGATTCTAGAAGAGAACCTGTTAATGTCACGCTGTACCGTGGGATGATCGGATCTCTTCTGTATCTTACAGCGAGCCGACCCGATATCATGTTTGCCACTTGTTTGTGTGCAAGATAACAAGCTGAACCAAAGGTATCTCATAATGTTGCTGTAAAGCGAATCTTTCGTTACCTCAAAGGTACAGCGAACCTCGGTCTTTGGTATCCCAAGGACTCAGGGTTCGATTTAACCGCCTATTCAGATAGTGATTTTGCAGGATGCAAAATGGATAGGAAAAGCACCACAGGAGGTTGCCAGCTCCTGGGTGGAAAGCTGGTGAGTTGGACAAGCAAAAAGCAAACTTCAGTGTCCACCTCAACTGCTGAAGCTGAGTATGTAGCCGCTGGAAGTTGTTGTTCTCAAGTCCTGTGGATGAGAAATCAACTATTGGACTATGACCTTCAGCTCTCCAAAATTCCAATCTATTGCGACAGCACAAGTGCCATCGCTATAGCCAACAATCCAGTGCTACACTCAAAGACAAAACATATCGAAATCAGGTATCATTTTATCAGAGACCACGTGATGAATGGTGATATTGAACTTCATTTTATACCTACTGATTTTCAGTTAGCTGATCTTTTTACCAAACCTCTTGATGAGACAAGATTCAACTTTCTCATCAGCGAGCTTGGAATGCTGAACTTTGAAGATTAAAACCCTCAGCGGTTCACATTTGATCAGTTAATTACTTGTTGATAAACCTCAGTGTTAAATTTGTAAAATGACAAATGATTCAGTGATAAAAATGAACTTTTATAACCCACTTTATCATCAACTCTCTGAAAAATATGATTCTCTGATATCCAGGTATGTTATTCTCTCTCTGACACTCGCATGTATATGCAAGATTTCAAAATAACTAATGTCGCTGAACTCTTTACCTCCTCAGCGATACTTTTGAAATTTCTTAAAAACCTTGCTGATATTTCAATATTCAGTACTTCATGTTTTCAAATCATCCCCGAGCTTTCCAAAACCCTCAGAGACATTTTTAAAATATGAAAGGACGTTTCTGACGTCATCCTTACAGGATAAACCCCTGGCACGTTCTTCTGACACACGTTTGCACGTTCGTTTTCTCGTCCAATCAAATGCCAACACGTGTCCGTGTCATGATGAAAAACTTTCCCGCTCATAGTTTTTCTCTCTCTCCTCACTCTATAAATACTCCTCGAGTATTTGTTTTTTTCCTTTACGCGAACAATTTCACTCTCGAATACTTGAAGATTTACTGTTTCATTTGCATACATCCAGAAACTGTTCTTCTTCTTCTTCAAGATTCAAGGTTAATATTCTTACAATATTATTGTTTATGCTTGTTTTTCGATCTAATCTTTGTTAAAATGGATCAAAACAAAAGAAACTGTTTAAAATGAAATCATTCTCTTTCATGATTTTGTGAACACAACCTTCATGGTTGTTCTTCAAGTTTACATTTCTTATTTTAAACTTGTTCTTCATATGTTTTTCCAGAATCTCTTTTAAAGAAAAACATATACGCTTCATTAAGACATTCTTGGCTTAATGAAATGGTAAATGCTAAATGAAATGGACAAAACTTAAAACTCATAATTTTTGTGTTCATATTATTTATGTGTTTATAGCAGAAATGGCTCAAGAAATGGCAAAGGCTGATACTCAGATAGCTGCTACTGAAATCCCAAAGGCATCACAAGTCATGTTTACCCTGAGTCAAGTTCATTTTCAGAGTAACAATCATTATGCCCTTACGGAATTCCCTGAGAAGAAACGGGTCAGTCATCTGGACGACGCCGTAAATTTCCTCAAATACTGCCCTATCTACTCAGCCCTAACCCTCAATCCTCAAGCTGATAAACACCTTCTTAGTCAGTTCTGGTATTCTGCTAGAACGGCTCAGTTTGCCTCTGCCAAAAATCCCAAAAAGACCATCAGTGCCATCGCCTTTGACATTGATCATGGAACTTCAAAAATCACTCTTGGCAACCTGAGGCAAGCACTGAACCTTCCCACCGGATCCAAAGATAAACCTTTTGTTCCCCTCCCTGACCCCAAAAAGAATACCGCTGATAAGGAAGCACTGATAGCTTTCTTCGATGCGATGAAATATGCATGGGACTTGGGAAGAGATGGTCTCCCTGACAAGAAGCTGACCATAATGAAGAAATCGAAGATGCCCAGCGAGATGAACTTCATCTTCGCTCATCTTATCAGCTGCCTAACCGCCAAATCTGGATCTTCTGATCAGGCCTCCCAACCTCAACAAGCTATGGGGTATTCCTTGCTGAAGGGACTCCATATAGACTGGGCCAAGATCATATTTGAAGACATGTTGCTACGTGTCACTGCTGACCCTCGTCCAACATGGGTCCCATATCCAAGGTTTGTCAACGTGTGGCTAGCACAGGCACTAGGAGATCTCTATCCTAGAGTTGGAGACCTGAAGCTATCTCAGATAGGCCTGAAGGTTCTCGAATTCAAGCCGCTGGAATCCGAGGTACGTCTCTCTCATCTCTTAACTCTTCTCAGACCTCCTTCTTCTATTTCTGTGGCAACTTCAGCGAAAACACCCCTCGCTGATACCCAGGCCACAACAACTATTCCTCGAAAAAGGAAACACTCTTCTGCCTCTCTTGATTCTAAAAAGAACAAGAAAACCAAGGAGCAACCCTCCCAGCAACCTCTTGCTGAAGATTCCCCGACTCAACCTTCACATGAGTCGCTGGAAGATCTCGTTGTACGCTCTGCCACAGCTGCTAAAGCCATCCCTTTAAAACCAACCTCAACGTCTCCACACGCTGAGGGTACAACCTGGGAAACTACCCCACCTCCATTTGTCTCTCAAAACACTGAAGGAGTAATTTTCAGTGCATCCCACACTGAACCTGCTACCCAACCAAAATTCACAGCCCTCGCTTCTCCTTCTAATCCCTTGGTCTCTATTCCACCTTTCCCCTCAACCACTGAAACGACCATCATTCCTCCTGGAGCTAAAGCTGCTTCACAGAGAGTGATGGATACAAGACCTACAGGATTTGCTATGCCTCATGGAAATCTTGCCAGTGACATGGAACATTTCTCCGGGCACAGCGATTTTGATGACTTCAGCAACCCTCCTGCAGGTAAACACAAACCAATAAACACTGTGACTAAACCTAATACTTCTGAGCTTTCCTTTGTTCACAAGTCCTTAACTGTTGCAGGTCTTACTTTGGGCGACATCAACGCCTCCCTGAAAATCTTGGAAACATCGGTCTCAGGTCTCGCCACAACTCTTTCTGGAAACTCCACAGCTGTAACAAACGCTGGGGATTCTATCAAGTCGCTGACTCAAGTGGTTGAAGCTAAAGCCTCCAAAGATGAATTGGAGAAAGTTGATGGAGCAATCGGAGATTTTGTTAAGATCCAAGCAGATGTCTATCTGGATTACAGCTCTCTGAAAACCAAGGTATCTGACATTTCCAGCGATGTATCATCGCTGAAGACATCGGTTTCAAACATGCAGGGAGATATGAGCACGGTCAAGACTGATCTTGATTCTATGAAGAAGCTGATGCAGGAAATTCTTAATCGTCTACCTGAAACTGCTCCTGCTCCTTCTCCATTCTCAAAGGTTGATCGTGATACGCTTATAAAAATACCTACCACTCTAACTGGTCTGGAAA
>CM066322.1:167448823-167463895 GCA_033807775.1 Saussurea involucrata
TGAACATCTTGTTCCAATTTCTATTCCCATAGATCTCCCAAGGCACTGCCTTGCACACAGAGATGCACATATCCATTATGGAGCAATCCAACTTGCCCTTTCCTTCCATGGAAGAAAGGGTCTCCATACATTCTCCCGAATAGCCCTGGTAGACACCATGATTCACCCCGTTCGGCTAGTCCTTATACAGGAATCACCTTGGTGTAGACTAGTATAGATCTGGTTGGTTATGATTATGGGGACTGACGGTTTATCGGTATCACCAGAGGACCGATGGTGAGCCGGTGGGACTACTAAGAAATAGGGTGGAGATACTAAGAATATAGAAAGAACTAGAGAGAATTGTAGTAAGAATATTTTATTTCTTAGAAGGGATCTCTTACAAGTAAAGGGGAGCCTTCCTTTTATAGTAAAGGAAAAGACATTCTTAGTTGAGTATGACCTAAACATACATCACACACTAATAACGGAAAATGAGGTAAGTGCTTACATCACTAAAAAGTGACTAGCTACTTCCATCATACAAACATTTATTTAAATGAAAATACTGAAAAGTAAATACTGAATAGTAAATATTTATTAAGTCATTGCTGGCGCCGATTCTTGGACTTTGGCCCATTACTTCGATCGCTATCCTGGATGAGACTAATCATCTTCGTAAGGATCAAAACAGGATTCGTCAGAGATGTAATCCTCATTTTCACTCCCTTCATCGAAATCTTCGCTTGAGTCATCGATAGTGTCAATCTTTTGGGAAAGACGAGCTTGGGACCATAGGGCTAGGGTGTCTTTCCACACAGAGGAGATTGGATGTTCCGAGGACCATAACTATCCGTCGAGCAAAATTTCTTCCGAGATGGCACGAGGTTCGATATGATTTGCAAAAAAGGTTGAGCTGATTTGCTAGGAACGTGTTTGGATGGTTTTTTTTTCCCAAAAGACTTACTTCCGCAGTTCTTGTCACTCCTTTCATGAATGAATGAAAATGGAGAGTGATAGACCATAGATTGAGACTATCGAATGACTGTATGTGGGATGAAGGAATTAGGCCTTATGGACATAATCATGAAATAAGTTTTCTTGTTCTGGGCAAGTTGGCTGGTCCATTGATGAGCTGGAAAAACCATTGGAGCAACAAGAAAACCCTTTTTGCCTCCTAAGGCAAATGACCAAACTGGCATTGAAGGAGGTATTCAAATAACCGTGGTTCATTGAAAGTGATGAAAACCGTGTGGGATTTAAATAGGCACCAAAAAAACACATAGCTTCTTTCGGGAACCTAAATAGGTCATAGATATTAAGCACATTGAGGAAAGGGCAATCAAGGTGGAATACGAGATTGTTCATGAACAATCCGTGTTTCTGGAACATGATATTGAAGAATGTCTTGTAGTTCAACTGAGATATGTCTCTAAATGTCATGTCTGCAATAATCTCCGTGACCTCTTTAGGGAGGGTCATGTTGGCGATTACCTCTGTGACCTCTTCAAGAGTAGGCTAGGCATAGGAATGTGGCGGGGACATTAATCCCCATCCAGGAGCCAGAAATTTATACAAGGGGGAGCATGAACTTTTTTCTTCTTCTGAATAGAATTCTCTTTGACGAACCTACTTTTTTTCATATCTCCTCATGTTGTTTTAGTCTAATGCTACCGTTTCGAGGGATTTTTAAAGATTTTTTTTCTTGATTCCAATGGATTTTTAAGTTCTTTTTATCGATTTCGAGAGATTTGTTTTCGGTTTTTTGGTATATTTCAAGAGTTTTCCCGGGTTTTTTCGTTGATTTCAAGAGTTTTTTTGGGCTTTTTGGTTGATTATGAGTTACGGTTGCACATTCAAAATGTTATGGTTGCACCTTTTAAAACGATATGGTTGCACCTTTAACGAACCTACTTTTTTTACTTTACGACAAACAACTAATACGATAGGAATTATGGATAAAAGGTTTAGGTGACCCATTATCCAATACATACAAGATAATGGTTTGGACTTTTAGTAGATAAAAAATAATGGTTTAGAAGGCACCTTTCTATATATTGTTTTATTTTTTCAAACATAATAAGGAAATATAGTTTTTTTTCTCTCTATCAAGTTTTTTTCTTTAAAACCCATGAGGCACCAGAACCCCTTCTGGTCTTGGAGTGGCTCCGCCACTGTCCCCACCCACGTCCCCGATAGCCATCTTCACCCCCATCCCTGTACCTGTCCCTGCTGAAGAATATGATCATATCCCCATCCCCATCCCCATCCCCACCGGGGAGCGCAGATCCCCAACGGGGAAATGAGATTTTTTCCCCGATAAAAAAAAGTATTTTAATACACAAAAAAGTTATTTTAACACAACTTTTTTTACCACATCATATAGTAATTAATAACCTAAAACCAAAAGAAATTCATCCTAATTCAAAAAAAAGTTAATGTCACATGTACCAAAACATATCGAGTAATTATATATTGATTTGACATACAAAATACATACTAACATCCGAAAGATAACAATTTTATATTCTAAACCTAGTTAGGAAATATAAAATTATAAATTAACGATTTAGTTTAAATAAATAATATATATATATATATATAATTTATTAATTTAACTATATAACGGGGACGGGGCGGGGAGTGCCATACCCGTCCCCGTCCCCGTCCCCATCCCCGGTTTGAGACAAATGGGGATCCCTGTCCCCGTCCCCATCCCCGATCGGGGCGGGTGGACCGGGTTCCCCGACGGGTCGGGGCCCATTCCTATGCCTAGAGTAGACTGTGCTGGGGTTTGGGGAGTAATTCAGACCGTTGAGTCGGGAGAACGGTAGTTGTTATGGGGAGTACCATTGAGATGACCTTGTGATCGAATACTTGTTAGATCTCTTTGTGGATGCTGCTTTTATAGTCCTTTGGCCGTGACAGAAAATCTGCCTGGATATTTTCTGATCCTTTGATGTGTTTGACAGTGAATTTTTATTGGGAGAACCAATCTGCCCACCTTAAAAGTTGCGCTTCTGGGAGCATCATTCTCTTGAATTGTAGCATACGTGGAAAAGACGACATGTCCATTTCTATCTGAAAATCGTGGTCTAACAAATTTAAGCAATTGACCAGAAAGCTTTAAATAAACAGTTATAACTTACATGCTTCTTCAAAAGCACGGGCAATACACAAATCTGATAGCATCTCTCGTTACACTTTCTAGGCTAGAGATGGCCAAATGGGCCCGGTCCCAAAAAAGCCCGATGGGGGCCCGAAGCCCAGCTCGCCCAAAGCCCGAGCCAGGCGCGTTTTTTTGTGTTTTTTTCCCTCCAAAACACTATAAATAGGTAGTGGGTGTATGAGGTTTGATACCAAGTTACAAAAACGCAAAAAACGCAATTCTCGCTTACAATTCTCGATTTCTCGATTTCTCGTGTTCATTTCATACAACTTCTCGTTCTTTCAATTTTTCCATCCTTCACTCAAAATGGCCGTCGGTAATTCATCAAACGATCAAATTAGAGAAGTTCTTCTCGAACACGGACGAAAATCCGAAGTTTGGAATGATTTCAATATGGTGGTTCTCACCGACGGGAAAAAAGGCACAATGAAAAAGGTGTGGCGACCTCGGGAAACTCGACCTTAAAGAGGCACACCGAGAGCACGTGCAAGGCGTTGAAGTCCGAATGTGATTCAAGTCAAACCATACGTGACAACCAAGGTCAAATATGGTTGTACGATAACATGTTGGCCCGGGAATTAACAACAAAATGTGTTATTCAAATGGGGTTTTCGTTCGGACATTTCCACAATCCGCATATGACGAAAATGATCCAAAAATGTCTACAACCTCGCTACACTCCGATAAGCCGTCAAACTCTTAGACGTGATGCATTAAAAATGTGGAAAAATGCTAAAAATGAAATGAAAAACTTGTTTGAACAAATGTCTAACAACATTTCTTTAACTTGTGATGTGTGAAGCGCACCACACGGATTGCCACATTCTTATATATGTATAACGGCACATTGGATGGAGTCGTGGCAAATGGTCAAACGTATAATAGCGTTTGAAACGTTTGGTTCGCCACATTCGGGTGAACGTCAATTTTCAATTATAAAAAAACACTTGTTTTTTTTATAATATTTCAAATAAAATCGTTAGCATTTCATTTGATAACGCTAGTAATAATACTGCATGTGTGGATGAATTAAAATGTGCTTTAACCCCTATATTGGACGGTGAAATATTTCATACACGTTGTGTTGCACACATTATTAATTTAGTCGTTCAAGACGGTTTAAGACAATGCAGTGACACACTAAATAAATTTAGACTTATGTTACGGAGAATTTTTAATAAAGGTAAATCAATGCAAATGTCTTTTAGAAAATATTGCATGGGATGTGGATTTAGAGCTTTGGGACCGGCTCATGATATGGCCGTTCGATGGAATTCGACATATCAAATGATTGAAAATTTGCTTGCACAAAGAGTTTATATACATGCATTTTATAATATTCATTACCCACATAATAGTATTGTAGAGTGAGATTGGGTCGTGCTTGAGGGATTATACGATCTTTTGGGTGATTTTAAAAACACAACAACTTACTTATCCGGTGTTTATTATCCAACAAGCCCTCTAGTTTTAAATCAAATATATATTTTAGCAATGAAAATTAGAGAGCACGAGGAGAGAGACGACAATTGGGCGGGTATGATTGCTACAATGAAAGCAAAATTGTTAAAATATTTTAGAAAAATCCCTTTTTCTTTTCTTTGTGCCGCTGCGTTAAACCCGTGGCTAAAGGTTACCGGTGTTGAGGTTTTAATTACACAAATAAATCAAGCTTTTGGTTTAGATACGTCCACAAATTCTACTTTTTCAACGAGAAGAAAAACATCATTTAATAACAAAATTTTAGAATTATTTGAAATTTATAAAGTCCGACATGGGGGCGCACACCAACAACCCTCCCAACATCCACTATTTATGTCGGGTGCTTCTAGTAGTGGTCATCGCCAAAATCGGAAAGACTTAATGACCTCTTTAACAAATGAGGTGCAAAATGAATCAAGTAAAAAATCCCGATATGACAGTAATCTCAATGAATTACAAATTTACATGAATACTAATTTCTCTTGGAATCAAGTTGAGAATTTTGAAGAATTAAACATATTAGCATTTTGGCAAGAAAGAGAACAAGCATTTCCGATTTTGGCATTAATGGCCCGTGATATACTAACAGTCCAAGCTAGTACCGTAGCTTCGGAGTCCGCCTTTTCTCTTAGTGGTAGGATCCTTTCGGTCCGTCGGACAAGATTAACCTCGGAGTCGGTAGAAGCTTGCGTTGGTTTGAAGAACTACTTTGATAGTCTTGAAAGAATTCAAGACCGAGCGGACCTAGAGGCGGAGCTTGAGGGAGTGGAACCAAATATCGAAGAAAACGGAGGTGGCCCACTAAGTACCCCGCCAAGTACCGATTGTGGAAGTAATATATCACGTTACGACGACGACGAGACCGACCCTGAAGAACAACTCGATGACGGAACGACTCTTACTAGACTTCGAACGACCGGAACTCTTGCATACTATCCACCATACGAGGACGAGGATTAAGAGTATTTTTCTTTATAATTCAATAACTGTACTTCTTTAAATGTAATTTTTTCATAATTTATATAAAATTAATAGAACGTATTTTTCTTTATATATGAAATTCTAATAGAACGTATTTTTAAGTATGTTTGAGTGATCCAATTAAGTATTTTATAGTGGATACGAATAATATTTATTAAAAATGGATTTTTTTTACAAAGCCCGGTCCCGACCTGGCCCTTAATGCCCGGTCTTTTAAAAGCCTTAACGGGCAAAACCCTCAACCCCAAAGCCCGGCCCAACCCGGCCTGGTCCCGTCCAAAGCCCGGACTTGTAAATAGTGTCTCGGCTAGCCCGGACCGGCCATATGGACATATTATAGTAGTATTATACGGAGTCCAAATATTGCCTCCCTTCCGTGGCAGTTCTTTTATGATTTTTACATCTCTTGATAGTTGCGATATAAACCACTCAACATCAAATATCTCTGAAGAAGTACTGTACAGTCAGCTATATCATATTATCATACTTTATGGCCAAAACTTGTTATAATCCCACTCATGTACATTGTATGTGCAAGCATTTCTCTATGACTAACCTAGCATCCTTCCAAAACGACTTCTGATCCAGCTTTGGTACAACAAGAGTAGCATTCAAAATGCGTGCAGCAACAACAGCATCTGTAATCTGTGAAAACAGGTACCATCAAACAGCTAGTATACATTGAAAGCTGTAATCACACTCTTCGATAGTATACATTGAAAGCTGGAATCCGCAATCATCAAAATGAAAATGATTGGAGATAGTAAGAAGAGGAAGATGAGATCAGCAAAGTATTACAGATTACAGAGTTTTCTCCAGCCTGGTTGCCCAATTTCCGTTTCAGGTACGTTTCGCGACAATATGCGATTATTTCTTCAGGAATTATAATGTGGAAGGAATGCCGATATGGTGAAACACCATATCTGGTTCATGAAAATAGGGGTTTTATGCTTCCAATGTATACTTACTATTGAAGAGTGTGTTAACAACTCTCTTCAACCATCACTGCCGATGCTCTCTGGTAATGGATCCAATTACTGTTTGGGTTTTATGAAATTTACCTGGGTTTATGTATTTTTGATCTGGGAATTATGGGTTTTTGAAATCTATCAGGAGATTTAGGGTCGATCTCCTAGGGTTTTGGTTATTTGATTAGTTTATTTTTTAGGTTTTTGTAATAACGGTTTTGAGTTTGTGAACCGGGTACATTTCAAAATCTTAGATTAAATTTTCTGAAATGGGTTTTTCATTAGGATCTTGTTCTACAGTTTAAACCAATATCTGATTGAATCAGTGATGTTTCTAGGGTTTAACAATGAGGAATCATCATATTATGTTACAGGTTGGAGTCACCATTTCGTATCCAAGAGAAAATACCATTTCATTATCCCGATTGACAACGAATGGTAGGGGTGTTCATCGGTTGACATCCAATGGATGTGAGGGGAACCGAACCGATCCAATCATCCATTGGATTTCCGATTTTTCCAACCGAACCGATCCAATCATCCATTGGATGTTGGATAATTGGACATCCAATGGATGATTGGGTCGGTTCGGTTCCATCCATTGGATATTCTCATTGGATATCCACCGGATATCCATCGGATCGGCTCCATCCAACATCCAATGGATGATCGGATTGGATCCATCCAATGTTTTTATGTTTCTTTCTAAAAAAATTAGTTTTTATTTTTTACAAATGTTTTTAAATAATAACGTTTTAAAAAGAAAAACTTTTTACTTTTGAAAATTTGAATTATAATGTATTGGATAGTAGTTGGATGATAACCGGATGGATGGTTGGATGATAATTGGATGAGTGGTTGGATGATAATTGGATGGATGGTTGGATGGTGAATCGGTTCGGTTCGGTTCAGTTTTGGTCGGTTCTGGACTGTCATCCAAGAACCGACCGATCCAAATTAGATGTTGAAACTTTTGATCCGATCCAATTCCAATTGGATATCCAACCAATGTCGGTCGGTTAGAATTGGATCGGTCGGTTTTGATTGGATCGGTTGACTTTTTGCACACCCCTAACGAATGGAATAAGCCTTTAGATAATATATGGTGTTCTTGATCTTCAAACTCACATTTTACATGGTTTGATCCATTGCAATGGATTCGGTCACCTTCTTTAATGTATCAATGGAAGCGAAGGCGGATCCAACTTCGTTTGTGGCAGAGAAGTTATGGATCGAATCTGCACAACTCTTCATAGCAGGTCCCGTTTTTCGAATTCTATAGCATGTGATTCATATTTCATCTTGTTTGATCCAAAAATATTGAATTCGGTTTTGTGCATTTGCAGGAAAATAAATGTGGTTGATACATCAAAGAAGCGAAAGATGGATCTTAGGCTTCTTTACGGGGTATTTTGACTTTGGTTTTGGCCTTGCCTGATGAATGTTTTTCTTTTCCGGGGGGGGGGGGGGGGGGGGGGGGGTGGGGTGTCTGGAATTTGAGTTCAAGCATGAATCTAAAGAGATCTCGGATCGTAAGCAATTCCTTATCACTCAAATCCCTACATCGAGAGATGATCTTCTTGACCGAAATATGCTGCTGCAGAATGATATCGAGTTTGAGAAAAACATTCATCACCCAAGGCCAAAACCAAAGTCGAAATACGGGAGGTGCAGAAAGTTTTCGAACGTGGCTGCAAAATTGGACAGTCGATGGCATGTAGAAATGCTGGAGCAAGTTGCTAATGTGGTCGTCAACGCTCTAAAAGAAAAGAAAGCGGGGATGAGCCGACAGGAGGTTCGAGACACGGCCCGCCTCCACATTGGTGACACGGGTTTGATCGACTACGTGCTAAAATGGATGAATAATGTGATCGTTGGAGGGTATGTCGTTCGTCGTGCAGTGAATTCCATCACGGGTGTTCTTGAGTATTCGCTTCAAGATTCGGAAGAGAGTCGAGTCGACTCGAGCGATATATACAAAGATCTGGCTTGCGGATTTGGAAACGGTTGAAGTTTTTGCTGTCCAAAACCGTCCTCACCGCATGCTCAATCGTTTCCAAATCACGTTTTATTGGATTCGGATTTGGAAACGGGTGAGCTTGCGGTGAGGACGGTTTTGGACAACAAAAACTTCACGAAAGAGTGGCCGTTCAACGATGATGCTGATGAATTCTTAGACACGAGGTGGACCATCATGCACACTATGTTCTTTCAGTGTATACTGATGGAGCATCAAGGTCCCGCCTCCGTGATCGAAATATGCAATGGCTCGGAAGGGACCTCTTGGACTCTCCTCGATAGGGTATGCAAATCGTTTTACTGTTATTTTATTTAATAACATATATGACATATATTGTAATATTTCAGGTGTACATCCCCATATGTTTGCATCCCAGACATTGGCTGCTTGGAGTGTTTGAACTAGACACTATGGTCATGACCCTATATGACAGCGAAAAGGACGGTCTCTGCAAACAACAATTGACAGAGCAGATGCAATCGTTTAAAACAAAACTATATACGTTCTTTTCATTGATCGGGGATCATAGACGTCGCGAAGTGTCAAGTATCTTTCGCACAAAGATGGCCGGCCAAGTACCCCAGCAGACCGGGTTATATGCGGATTGCGGTGTATGGGTATGCCGTAATGTCCAAAAGTTGATAAATAACGAGGAGATATGGGTACCCCCTAACGAAACCGACGATGAGGCAATGGATTTTCGCCGACATATGGCGGAGTCAATTTATGCGCATTGTCTAATAGGGCCACGTTAGGTTGTTTATGTAACATTAAATAATTGTTATTTTTAGTATTAACTTATTTTGTTAAAGTATTGTGATTGACTTACTGTTTACTTCATTTGGTTTTTGCTAATTTCATCCATTTACTCAACTTTGAGTATCGATATCTCTTTCACACATACTCTATTTTGGACGCATTATATATCATTTCGAAGATCTCATATAGAAGAACATAAACCTACTAAAAGTTAGTTATATATAACACATATATATAAATTTAAATGCGTCCAAAGTTTAGTAAAACCCATATTTCCAACACCTAGTAAGTAGGTTTATGAAACTTGCGATAATCCTAATACATAGATTATTGGATGAACAAACATTTATTTCTTGATTATTGGGGTATTGGTTCTTGTTGTCTGGAAGTGATTCATATGATGCAAAAATTGGTATCATGTAATGTAGAACAATATCTATATTATAGAAACCTGCATTTGATAGTACCATATAAATCTGATCTAAATTCTCATTAATTAGCTATGTTTGACTACTTAAAGACTAATTTTCTGCCTAATGAAAGACCTTTATTCAAGAGCAGACGAATATTGCAGTTACTTTTTCAGTGAAATCATGCAGGCAACTTTTTCAGACGAAATCTATAAACACATTCAAATAATTATAATTTAAAACGATTTAATGAATTAGTTAATATATGATTATTATGTTAATGCGATAGGAGTGTAAAACAAAATTGAAAAAAAATAAGAGATGTACCATAAATTAAATAATTAACTATAAGAGTACGAATTTTAAATATAAAAAATATTTTTTTTATGTAGTGTATAACTGTATATGATATATATTAAAATATATAAATTCAAAAAAATTCAAGATTGGGCTCATTTCGAACATATCGAAGAGACGATTATAATGGTGTAATTTGTTAAAATTAAAACGTATTTTTTTAACGTATTTTAGTTAATAAACGATTATATGTGTTAAATGTAAAATTAAAATAATGAAAGTAAAAGGTATAAAGTAAATTTAGTAAATAAGTATAGGGGTTGAAAGTGTAACATTTCATTTTAAATTCGTAAAAATGGACGAAATGGGGTGAACAGTGCCAAAATATCAAAATTTTCATAAATGGTCCCTGGAAATTTTCAAAAATGGTCCCTTGAAATTGAAAAGTCACAAAAAGTACCCCATCGCGGGATGAGCCCGCGATCGCGGGATTCCATTTTTCAAAAATGGTCCCTGCAAGTTTAAAAAAGTGTCAGAAAAGGTCCCTGGCCCGCGATCGCGGGCTCCCATCGCGGATTTTTGGGGTATTTTTGCAAAGTGAGAGAGATTTTGGGTATTTCAGTAAAAGATGGTTTGACTTAGGGTATTTTAATTAATTTCCCATATATATATATATATATATATATATATATTCCAAAGAAAAGCTAAACTATGGTGTACATTGCATCGTTTGTATTACAGAAGATACTTTGGACACAAACCAACATTTCCGTCCAAATGCTAAAAAACTATACCGTTTATTCCTTAACCGAGATAACATGACGTGGGAAGAATTCTCTTCACGAGTACAAACTCATCAAAGTGGTTTCATGGGGGAACCAAAGGAAGTAAGGCCCGGGAGAGGTGAATTTCACGAAACCCCCGCCACTTGTATATGCGAAGACACAGAAGCCAAATCAAAACTCGAAACCCTCCCTAGGAAATTCGGCAAGAGTAATCTCGACTTGGATGAAGCAGCTTTCGATCAGGACATTGAAAACGAACCCGAATCATCTGATCAGGACGAAGACGATGATCTTATCGGCCCGCAATTTCAACATCTAGTCAACGATACAAGTGTGGACGATGATTCTTTGATATCTGAATCACCTGAACTGGAAGAGTTGCTTTCGGATTAGTTACTAGATCCCAGTTTTACCATCCTGCCCTTGTTGCCCGCTTGCATGCACTCTTTTACTGGTAATCTTTCTCTAAAATACAATCAATATTCGTTTCTTTTAACTTTTTTTTTGCAAGCCGGGGTTTAGAGTACAGACCAGTAGGTATGCTTATTCGACCCGCCCCGTTTGGGGGCGGGTATTACCCATAAAAAACGGGTACCAGGTCTGGGTCCGGGGATCCCTGATATGTTGAAAACCGGGGCTGGGGGCGGGTAATGTATTCCCCAACCTACCCCATCCCTGTATGTATATACTCCCTTCGTCCCAAAATAAATGTCCACTATGAAAATGGCACACGGTTTTAGGAATGTGTAATTATTACATTTTTAAATAACCAAATTACACTTTTACTCTTATATTATATACCCCCTCTGTCCCAAAATAGATGTCCACAATGAAAATGGCACATAGTTTTAGGAACGTGTAATTATTACACTTTTTAAATAACCAAATTACACTTTTACCCTTGTTAATAGCGAGGGAAACTTTCTTCACCTTATAATTAACGGTAGAATGGGAAAGTGAAAATTTATTTTTGAAAGTGGACACTTATTTTGGGAGAAACTAAGGGGGTGTTTGGGATTGCTTATTTTTTTGACTTATTTGCTTATTGCTTTTCCTCACCGCAAATAAGCTATTTTAAGTTCTTGGATTGGAATAAAGAAAAGTGCTTATGACTTTCCTCACCACAAATAAGTTGTTTTTGATAAGTTAATTCATTCTAACTTATTTAAAACTGCTTATAACTTATTTGTCCAAATTATATTTTCACCCCCAACTCCATTTTAGCACGACATAAGTTGATAAACTCTTTTAAAAATAAGCATAAGTTGTTTTAAATAAGCAATCCCAAACACCCCCTAAAATAGAAATGTGGACATTTAATTTGTGACGGAGGGAGTATATTAATTAAAATTATATTTTGTTAAAATGTTTTCTATAATATATTATATTTTAATTTTGACCATTTTTCTGTAAAAAAAGGGGATAAACTGGGGGTGGACAGGGGATAGGCCCAACAAAAACTGGGGAGGGTATGTTTTGGTTTATTTTGGTTTTACCATATTGATGTACATTAAATTGCAGGAAATCAAGTTAAAATTTTAGTTTGTGGAATCGGTGTTAAAAGGTTCATCACGAGTGACACGGGTTTGATCGACTGCGTGCTAAAATGGATGAATAACGTGATCGTTGGAGGGTATGTGGTTTGTCGTGCAGTGAATTCCATCACGGGTGTTCTTGAGTATTTGCTTCAAGATTCGGAATCGAATCGAGTCGACTCGAGCGATATATACAAAGATCTGGCTTGCAGATTTGGAAACGGTTGAAGTTTTTGCTGTACAAAATCGTCCTCACCGCAGGCTTAACCCTTTCCAAATCACGTTTTATTGGATTCGGATTTGGAAACGGGTGAGCTTGCGGTGAGGACGGTTTTGGACAGCAAAAACTTCACGAAAGAGTGGCCGTTCAACGATGATGCTGATGAATTCTTGCGATTGAGTGATTCCGTTAGTTCCGACCGAGAGAAGAAACTCGGTGGGTGAGCAGTTGTTGATCCTGCGATGACGACGGTGAGCGGATGGTGGCGTGCGATCGTTGCGAGGCTTGGCAACATATGTTAGATTAAAAGATATGAATCGTAATCATGTAATTCATAATATATGGATTAAGCATGAGGCTTACTTGAGTTTAGAGATGACGACGCCATAACTGGTACGGCGTTAGGATACTTGATCTTCTACTTGAGCCTCTCCTTAAGATGATGGAATGAGTATACAATTCTTAAGTGTATATTATTGTTGTGTTGTTATGGGTGAAAACATAATCCCATATATATAGGATAGGTCAAGGTAGGGATCATCTCCAAGTCATTAAGGAGTGTCTCTCAAGAGTCTCCCATCAAGACTACATTAAGAGCACTTCATTATGGTGATTAATCAAGAGTGTTCTCAAGAGTCTTATAACTTATTAAATATTTATATTAAATCAACAATACTCATAATGCATAAAATAGGTTAGGACATAATAATTAGTCTAACATTAAACATTAATTAGTCTAACATTCTCCCACTTGGCCGTATACCTATTTATGCTTTGTATGAATATTTGGCCAATTTGTTGATTTATTAATTAACCGTGATTAGGTAGAATTACTAACGCAAATCAATATAGCCACTTGCATCTGTAGAGACACAGGACCCTATCAATTATACAATTATTCATTCCATCTAATTAATGGTTTTCATGATCCATAATGAATTCGAAGAATGGTAAATAAACATAAGTGGTAACCAAAATAAAACCATACATAATAATGATCCATTTAATAATGTTTGTTCATGAGATCTCTTAATGTGCACAAAAACCAAGAATAACAAACTTCAACATGATGTGGATTAAACAAAAATAAAATGAGCACAATCCTTTGACTAAACTAGGTTATTACATAATCCCATGCCGGCAACATGCTCTAAAAAGAGTTTGGGAGGTAAACCTTTTGTAAGTGGATCAGCCAACATGTCATGAGTGCAAATATACTCTATGGCAATGCTCTTGTCTTCAACTTTCTCTCGAACATATAAATACTTAGTGTCAAGATACAAACCAGCTCCACTAGAACTAGTGCTGTTTGAAAAACTAACAGCCGCACTGTTGTCACAATGTAGTCTTATAGGTCGTGAAATGGAGTCAACCACCTTTAGTCCAGAAATTAAGTTCTTGAGTAAAATGGCATGACTTGTAGTGTGATAGCATGCAACATACTCAGCCATCATGGTAGAAGTGGTGGTTAATTCTTGCTTATGACTCCTCCAAGATATGGGACCTCCTGAAAGCATAAAAATGTACCCCGAAGTGGATTTCTTATCGTCTTTACACTTAGCGAAATCGGAGTCTGAGTAACCTATAACTTCAAGGTTATCCGTTCTCCGATAAGTTAACATTAAATCTTTAGTCCCTTGAAGATATCGCAAAACCTTTTTGGCCGCTTTCCAATGATCCATTCCTGGATTTGATTGATAACGTCCAAGCATGCCCGTTATGTATGCGATATCAGGGCGAGTACAAACTTGAGCATACACAAGGCTTCCAACAACTGAAGCATATGGTACAAGTCTCATCTCTTCACGTTCCAACTCATTTTTAGGACACTGATATGAGCCAAACTTGTCACCCTTAACGACAGGGGCAACTGATGGTGAGCAGTTTTGCATGTTGTATTTCTTAAGTACTTTGTCGATATAAGCCTTTTGGGACAAACCTAAAATCCCACAAGACCTATTTCGGTGTATTTCTATGCCAATTACATAAGAGGATTCTCCAAGATCTTTCATGTCAAAATTACTTGAAAGGAATCTCTTGGTCTCATACAACATATCCTTGTCATTACATGCCGAAAGAATATCGTCAACGTATAACACAAGTATGGCGAATTTACTCCCACTGATCTTAAGGTATATACATTGATCCACTATATTTTTCTTAAACTGAAATTTTTCCAAAACTTCATGAAATTTCAGATACCATTGTCGAGAAGCCTGTTTTAACCCATATATGGATCTTTTTAACTTACAAACCATATGTTCCTTGCCTTCAACCTTAAAACCTTCAGGTTGTGTCATATATACATCTTCATGCAAGTTTCCATTTAGAAATGCAGTTTTAACATCCATTTGATGCAACTCCAAATCATAATGAACTACCAGAGCCATAACTATTCTTAATGATTCTTTTCTCGAAACAAGAGAAAATGTTTCATTATAATCTATCCCTTCCTTTTGAGTATAGC